>QJSC01001058.1:0-12174 GCA_003697955.1 Calidris pygmaea | reverse complement strand
CTGCTTAACTTGGTGTCATCTGTGAACTTGCTGATGATACACCCTATGTCCTTATCAAGATCGTCAATGAAGATGTTAAACAGAAATGGTCCCAACACTGAGCCCTGAGGCACACCACTTGTGACCGGCCGCCAGCTGGGTTTAACTCCATTGAGCACCACTCTTTGGGACCTTCCAGCCAGCCAGTGCTTGATCCAGCAGATCGTATGCTCATCCAGGCCGCGTGAAGCCAGTTTTTCCACAAGAATTCTATGGGGGACAGTATCGAATGCTTTTTGAAAGTCCGGGTATACAATATCCACAGCCTTTCCCTCATCCAATAACCGGGTCATCTTGTCGTAGAAGGAGATCAAGTTCGTCTGGCATGACCTGCCTTCCATAAACCCATGCTGACTAGGCCTGATCCCCTGGTTGTCCATTATGTGGCTTGTGATGGCACTCAAGATGACCTGTTCCATGACTTTCCCTGGTATCGAGGTCAGACTGACAGGTCTATAGTTTCCTGGATCCTCCTTTTTGCCTTTCTTGTAGATGGGTGCTACGTTTGCCACCCTCCAGTCCATTGGGACCTCCCCAGTTAGCCATGACTTCATGTAAATGATGGAAAGTGGCTTGGCGAGCACGTCTGCCAACTCTTTCAGCACTCTTGGGTGTAGCCCATCCGGTCCCATAGACTTGTGTGCACCCAAGCGGCATAGCAGGTCACTGATCTCTTCCTCTTTAACTGTGATGCCCTCATTCTGCTTCCCCTCCCTGTCTCCTAACTCATGAGGCTGGGTGTCCAGGAAACAGCTAGTTCCACTGCTAAAGACCGACGCGAAGTAGGCATTGAGCATCTCAGCCTTTTCCTCATCCTTTGTGACTATGTTTCCCTCTGCATCCAATAAGGGAGGGAGATTTTCCCTAATCCTCTTTTTGTTGTTAATGAATTTATAGAAACATTTTTTTATTATCCTTAACGGCTGTAGCTAGGTTGAGCTCTAGCTGCGCTTTAGCTCTCCTAATTTTCTCCCTGCATAGCTTCGCTACATCTTTATAGTCTTTCTATACATAAATTAAACATGCATGCAAAAACTCGCAAGTCAAACTAGAAGTCTACAAAAACTAATGCTTGATAACTTGTGCAGCTCTTATTTTTAATGCTAATAATACACACGAATTACAGAAATGTTTTAAAAAATATATTGCATACATATTTTAAAACTAAGCACTGAATTAATGCTAATTATAAGGCATTTCTAGATTGCATACTTCTTGCATACTTAAATATTTACCACAGTGAATTAAGAATAAAAAAAAATGAATGCATACCTGCTAATACTAGAATAAAATAGGCTTTCCTGCCGTTTTCTCTTGCACGTATAATGTAAAACGCTTTAAGAATTTTGGATATTCTCGTTTTGCGACTGCCCGTAACACTGATGCTGGTGCCCATCCTCCTGGGTTCACTAGAAGTAGACAGGAAGCCAGACACTGAAATACAGCAAATCTGCTAAAAGCTAGAAAAGAAAATTTAAATACGTATTCCTGCAACTCTTTCTGAAGTAACGGGAAAGAATAATCAGCAGAATTTACACCCTTATAGCTTGCATTGCAGCACTTTCTACTCTTAATTCAGTCCAGTTCTATGATGTCACTATTTATAAAACATTAAATATGATGTGTTGTCTTTGGGGAATGCCCAAATGAAAGATGATATTCTTTAAGTACTTCCTTACTTTAAGTACAACAGAAAAAGAGACTCAAGTTACTTCTTATTTCAAGAAAATAGAAGTCAGTCTTAACTTTTCAATAACTGCTGCATTTGCCTGCAAAATTGCTACATAGCAATTACAAATTATTTTTAAAGCACTTTAAACAAAATTTGAACTGATTCTAAAATATGCTTCAATTCCCAGGACAAGTACTTTGCTGAAAAAGCTGCCATATAATCACAGTTCAGAATTTGTCAATGAAAATATATTTTTTAAATAATTGGGAAACTTCTAAACAGGAAAGAAAGCAGTTTACCACAGAGTTTAACATCATACAGTATTATTTGTACAGGATTTAATACAAGTTTCACCACTCCTATATGGCAAAGATTTACTAAACCCATTTTTCAGACTTTAATTCTTTAGTAAGCTGTGTAATTGGGGGTCAAAAATAATAAGCAAGTGAGATATTCAATGCTTTATAGCTGCAGGAGAGGAGCTAATAGGTATGTGGTTCCAATACTATAATACACTGCTAAATACTGAGTACAGTAACAATACAGTTTGGCTTTGCTAACTTTACAGTCAATACCAAAGATTCTATCAGTTAAAAAAATTTAAAAATATGTAGACTAGATTATACAGCTTGCAAACATCCTCATACAAAATTTATTTGTCCTTTCTTAATACTGAGGGTAAGAACTGTATCTTTACTATCAGCAGCTTTTCAGCCTAACAAGATGAATTGGGGAAAAAGCCTGACAGCAATACATAAATAAAAAAACCAGACTATTACTGAAACTAAAAGCTTATGCCAAGTCATCCCAGTTGCAGACATTACTTCTTGCCCATCTCCCTCCACCCCACGGTTCTGTACTTATGACTGAGCTACACATTGCTTTCATTTATTCCTCCCAGAATGTCACACAATGAAAGATCCCATTTACTGATTGATATAATACATTAATTTGGGTCTTTTTGACCGTGAAGACCACAAGTGTGATCCTATATATAAATTTAACAGAAAACTGTATCAACCTTTTTTTTTGTCAGTATTGAGCTCCCCAGAATTAGCATACATTATGAATGTCATACTGAAACATTTTAGACTTACCATTAGCTACATATGTAATCTTGCATAGGATATTGTCCCTGCTTATTTCCTTGTTCCCCTCTGGTGGGCTTACTAATGTCTGACAAATCATAGCAATATTTATTTTGGCACGGACACAGCGATTGTTCAGCTGCCAAAAAAAAAACCAAAAGAAACATTTGTAAGCTTCAAGCTAAGTTTATTTCAGCATACTTGACTGCTAACTTTTTAATTTAGTATGAAGTCTAAGACACTCCAAAAGTTCTGTTTCAGGGAGTTTGCGTTCTAGCACTACATGGATGTAACATGAATGTGAATGAAATGAAAGGTACATGGTGAATAGGGAAAGGGTTAAACTGAAACGCCTGAATCTGAGGTTTATGTTTGCTTAATAGAGTGAATTATTTCATTATTGTGACAAGTAAGGAAACATCTAAAGAATAACACATCGTCATTTACAAATATCAGTTAGTAACTTTTCCATTGTAAGCAGGCAATGGAATAGCCATCAGCACAGAAACACTCCAAAGAAAGCAATCATTGCTACTATCTGACAGAACCAAGGCAGAACTGCGTAAGTTGGAGGTTTGACAGATTCCATATCTACAGTTATACAAGCCTATTCCCATGTCTGACAATACTGAAGAGTCACTGATTTGATTCCATATGAAGTAACCTCAATTCTTTAGAATATTTTCGCATCTCCAGAAATTTTGCTTTCATTTTTCTGCAACACCTTACATCTGCCAACTGTTGAGATAAGGTAAGAAAGCTTTTGGCTCAGAATGCCTTCATCAGGTTATTGTATCATCTGGTTTAAAGAAACTGTATTACTGCATACCCCCCCCCCTTACACTAGTATTGCAAGACCATCATCACATAATAGAAAAATGGTATCTTAAAAGCAGAACTTGACAGAACAAAAATAACACTTACAGGAGCACTGTCATGTTCCACAGAGAAATTGCACACAATCCATGTTTCAGGATCATTTTCACTGAATGCTGGTATCTTTCTGATGGCAGACAAATACAGCACATCCCTTTGAGAAGCCGGCCACACTCTCTGCAGAGAAACATCTGAATATAAGCTTTTCCAGTTTTGCAAGTTAAGTACTTACTATCCTCAGATAAAGGAAAAAAACAAACAAGGCAAAACAGGTCAGTCATGTTATTTAAGTAAAAAAGTTTCTTCAAGTTAGTAATTTCAGGCAATTTTCAAAACTGAAGCAGAACATAGGCGTTGTACAGATGTGTAACAGGTTAAAAAAATTTAGGCAAAACTTTAATGCCTTTGAAAGGCAGGGAGCCAAGCTGCAATGACTTTTTCAGTACACAACAAGGAAGAGGTTCTCTCAACCTAAGGTATACATTTTAGTTAATACTTGTAAGCTACAAACTGAACTAGTGGTTAAGTATAAATAGATGCATCTACAGTTATTTATGTCTACATAAATATGGAGACAGAGAGAGAGCGCAAAAAATATTTATAACAAATATTATTTCAAGAAGTTACTGCTTTAGTGAGATAGATATGGCAAACTGGTATTATCTAAGAGAAAGTTTCAGAAGCAAAGGGTCTGACAAAATAAAGTAAAATTATACAGAAGTCATTTTTTCCTGACAATAGGGGAAAAAAGTCTAGCTTTTACCACAACACTATACAGTTCACATAACTGCCTTGTTCAAAAATCAGTGTGCTGTTATGGCAATTTTAAGGTAACCGCATTACTAGTAAAATTGAAAAAAAATATTGTTTTAATATTTAAGTATACTAATACTTGTAATCATGCAAGGTTAAAGATGAATTCGTACACTTCATTCCCAATTTTTTTGAACCTGTTAGGTTACAGTTATTGAGTTATAAATCAAATTAAGAGTTTTGTAAATCTACATCAGAACTGGTTGGGGTGAAAAACCATAATGAATTTGAAGAACAAATGTTGTACCAGCAATTATACCACCTCATAATGCAAATGCATATGTCAACTAATCATGGTCAACAATAGCTTGCACTATTACAACAACATATATGATAATAGTGGTATGCGTTTCTTCCTTGTAGTCAGTGTCAATTTATTGCTTTGGTTTGCTTTAAGATGACCCTTGCCTTGCTGGCAGTGATATACTTAAGAGAGTAAAAACAGTCCTCATTTGTTATTACAAGCTCTATCAGACACATACATAACCAGTTATGCTATCAATCCAAGTTTGAAAAATTGACAAAGTTGCAGTTTAATAGAGAACTTGTTCTGAACTGTTGCTTTGAATAGTATTTTAAGTTGTTAAGACATTAAAGTATTTCAGAATAGATTACAACACATATGCCCCAGACTGTCTCACTAAGGTGTGTATATAGATGAAGTGTTATTACCTTATGCATCTGGTAAATGACGATTGCATTATCAGCTAAATTTTCCACAACATGGAAATTTTCAATTGTTGCTAAAAAGGGGGAGAGGGAAAATATATCCATCAGTAAACCAGCACAGATATTAGGTCAATGTTATAAACAATATGCTTTGCTGATAAACATGCAAAGCTTAAGAACCGATTCCTTACTTTCCCAATCATTACGAACATCGACATTCCAGAAGTAGTGGCAAACTTCATGCCCTGTTACCCCTTTAACAGCATGCGTTGCTTTCAAAGGATCTAAAACTATTCCATTCTCTTCCACCTCTCTTCTGTACACCTATGGCCAAATAAAAAAAAAAAAAAGCAGAACAGAAACTGTCAAAACTGTTCATGTTTTAATTGTTTAGTTTCATCAGCTTTGATAAAAACTTACCTAGAAGACTAACACATGAATAATTTGCCATGTCAGTGTTCTCTGCTAACTACCAATGCAGACGTTCTTGCATGGCACTTCACATTAAAATACCAGTATTTTGAGAGTCGCTACTCCAAAAATGATTAAGCTACCTTATTTATCACTATGCACAAGAATGCATACAAGCACAGTGGAGTAGCTAACAATAAATTGCTACCATATAACATTTTCATACATTGAATTTACATACCAAGTTTTAAGTAGGAGAAAATGAGAAAGGAATCTGCAAAGACAAAGCTATTGCAAAAGTTGCATAAGATTTTACATAAATAAATATATTAGAAGCTGCAGCTCTTGTAGATACCAGCCCCAAATTAAACAATACTACTCTCAGAGAAAAGTTTTAACAGCATAACTTGCTGAATGATAGTATTCAAAGAGAATAAAAATATCTGTCTTCACAACATATAATCTTATATCAATTAAGCAAAAAACCAAATGCTTACCTTCATTTCTCCTTCTTCTACTACTAGCTGCCAATTAGCATCTCCTCCTACGTCTTGCAAGGAATATGTCATATGGTTTTGTACCATCTCTTCCACCTTTAAAAGAAAAAAATACACATTTTTAAATCATTCCTTCCATCTTCTTGGGCAGGGGACTGTACAGTATTGGAAGCCACAAGTCAATACTTCAAATCCTGTGCAGGAGCTGAACTTGGACAACAGAGCCTTCTATCACAAGTTAAGAACAAGCAGGTACTTCTGGCCTTCAGAAACAAAAGCCAAAAATCTTGAATCATCTTCCAACAATTCTTTATGGGTACTTCCCTATCCTTCCTTTGCAACTCCCCTAAACTGTCAAAACTCACTATTCTACCTATGACAGTTTTATTTCAGCATGTAGGAAATTACTTCAGGTATCTCCAAATAGAATTACGATGCATTTTAAGACTTGAAAGCCAATATTCACTAAAGACCATTTTAAAAGCTGAACAAAGGAGGGGGGAAGAGACAGGCAAGTTCTAAAAAAAGTGAATACATATCAAAAGTCATACTGAAACAGCAGTGAAGGAAACTATCACAGAATGATATGGGGTTGGAAGGGACCTCTGGAGATCATCTAGTCACACCCCCCTGCCAAAGAAGGTCCAAGCCAGAGCAGGTTGCACAGGAACATGTCCAGGCGGGTTTTGAACGTCTCCAGAGAAGGAGACACCACCACCTCTCTGGGCAGCCTGTTCCAGTGCTCGGCCACCCTCAAAGTAAAGAAGTTCCTCCTCATGTTTAGATGGAACTTCCTATGTTCAAGTTTGTGCCCATTTCCTCTTGTCCTGTCACTGGGCACCACTGAAAAAAGATTGGCCCCATCCCCTTGACACCTACCCTTTAAGTATTTATAGGTGTTGATCAGACCCCCCCTCAGTCTTCTCTTCTCCAGACTAAAAACACCCAAGCGCCTCAGCCTCTCCTTGTAAGCGAGATGCTCTAGGCCCTTAATCATCTTTGTAGCCCTCTGCTGTACCCTCTCCAGCAGTTCCCTGTCCTTCTTGAACTGCGGAGCCCAGAACTGGACACAGTGCTCCAGATGGGGCCTCCCCAGGGCAGAGTAGAGGCCTCCCTCGACCTGCTGGTCCCACTCTTCCTGATGCACCCCAGGGTGCCATTGGCCTTCTTGGCCACAAGGGCACATTGCTGGCTCATGGTCATCCTGTTGTCCACCAGGACTGCCAAGTCTTTTTCTTCAGAGCTGCTCTCCAGCAGGTCAGCCCCCAACCTGTACTGGTGCATGGGGTTATTCCTCCCCAGGTGCAGCACCTACACTTGCCCTTGTTGAAGTTCATCAGTTTCCTCTCTGCCCAACTCTCCAGCCTGTCCAGGTCATGAGCAAAGCATGCCCATTCTGTTTCATTGGCATCTTTGCACAGTAGCCAGCTAGAAAATCATAACAGAAATTCAGAAAACTTATGATGATGCAGAAACTCCATTATTATAAAATACTCATTTAAAAATTACTTAACTAGACAGTTGTGTGCTTTTCTTAAAGGCCAAATATTTGATACATTTTTATCAAGCTATGTGAATACCTATTTTTTTTGTTGTTCCAAATGGGCGGAGGGATAGGAAATGGATTTTTATTTTAAATCTACAGTCTTGTTCTATGTTTCTTTTGTGCCCTTTCACCCCATTTACAAATCCCATTCTCCCTGAAATAAAAATAGAGACAAAAATATGAAGTATCCATTGCTGTGTAATGTTTACAAGTTCTGGAAACAATTTAATAACTTTTTCCACCTAAAATGTAGGTGACTACTAAAACTCATCACAGCAAATAATTCCATGTAATTGACACTATTTTCCTGAATTACTAGAAATACCTTTTTTAAAAAGAAAAAGCACTGCAAGCAAAGTTTAGTCAACTGACCAACATACAGATTAGTCTAAGAAGTATACAATCACAAGATTATTAGTCTGAACCTAGAAGTGGGTTTTGCACTACTTAAAAAATATTTTATATGCACACTAGGCTTCATAACCTATAAAACATAACTGAGCAAGTAGTACAAGTATAAAGCAAAATTAAAAAATAATGATCTTTTTCTGATATGACATAAAACTGAAAGATGTTATTTACTTTTAATTTAAAGCAGTAATTTTGTTTGTACAACATACTCTTTGGGCAATACACTTAAGACCAGGAAGAAAAAAAGTAATTGAATCAAGGAAAAATCCTCAAAGTACAACATAAAAGTAAAATCCTTTCAATAGAAATTCTACTTTATCTTATTTTAACCATAGAATTCTCTACAGAAACTCAAGTTATCAGTCCAGTTTTGGAGGTTTTCTTTGATTTTTTTACATATTTTTTTAAATTATAATGAGCTATAAACACCCACAAGATTTGTGTTTCTGCTTTTAGACAGGCCATCTTTTCCTGCCATTTACTAACAGGTTTCCTACAATATTATTCTAATTATTTTTTTCCAGTGACACAATGACAGTACAATCTAAGCCAGATAAGAATGTGGGCTATTTAAACCTTCAATTTACTAGATCTAGGTCACACTTCTTTCAGAAAGGAATCCTTGCCATGCTCCCAACCTTTACCTGCAACACCTTCAGGTCCCTATCTCTCGTTTCCCCTAGCTCCTAATCTATTAAGGACGAAGCTGGCTTTAATACGTTTGTTTTGTATTTTGCTGCTTTTTGCTTTATGCTAAATGCAGAGGGAGGAGGGGAATAGCAAAGAAAGAAGAGAATGAGGCATCCATGAGTGTAATCTAAACAGTTTAAGGCCTTTGGAATTGTTCAGCATTTAGCCCCCTGACTTCCTCTGAAAACTTGAAAGGCATTTCTAGTTTGGTTCTCTCCCTCTCTCTCCCTATAAAGTTTCATTTCTGCTAACACAAGATCTTTCAGACAGCTTCCCCTTAGGGATTTTGGGGAAGGAGAGGTATCATCATTGCAGCTTTCAGAGGAGAGTGAATGCTGTTGTTTGCTAACAAGCAATTACTTCTACTCGACCAAGTAATTGCAGTGCCTACAACTGCCTTGAGCATACTACCTGTCCAAACTGCAATCTACCTGCTGTGGTCACTGTCTGTCAGCCTGAACCTTTTTCAGGTACCACATTAGGCAGAATCAAGAATCACAGCTTCTTTCCCACTGGGGAGGCCACACTATTACCATTGGGTTCTTGGCAAACTGCAGGAATGGTCTGCAAAAATACTTGCAACCCATGCAGCCATGGCCTGAACATTGTGGGCAGTTCTTCACTTAAAAGACCCTCAGAATAGCTCAATCTATTTTAAAATCTGATAGTCCTTTAAAAGTCCTTTAAAAGGGGAGAAAGTGATCTGCAAAACATCTGCAGCATTTTAAGCCCACAACCTCTCACTCAACCAGCACACTGAAGAACCAGCTCCCATCAGAATATACTTCTCAATCTTAAACACAAAGCTGTAAGTTTCTACTCGACCTTTCACTAATACCAAAATTCCCTTGGTATAAATAAAGTCTAGAAACAAGTCCTATTCATTCAGAATCAAGCTATTAGCTTGACTTTCCAAAAGCCAAATCCTCAGCCTGGGGACAGAGGCCAATTTCCTATTAATAAGGTCCACAGCAGGTTGTTACCAAAAGGTATACTGCTTTTCTCTTCATGCTCTCAGCTGTCTTTCACCTGCTTGTTCACTAGCAATGAAGCTCCAGAGCAGGTGGACCGACTTACTAATCTGGCATAAGTTTGTTTTAGGGAAAATATGGGAGGAGAGGGCAGATGGGAGTAGGTTTCTTGTAAGTTAGCAAGATCATCCTTTCTGCAGTGAGTTAGTTAACTTGAAACCACATCCTAAAACACTGTGTAGTAGCTTCTACACAGTATAATCCCTGCAGCTGCTGAAAAGAGCAACACCTCGATCCCATATTCCAGTCTATTTGACCCTGATCTTTAACTTTAATTTGCATTATTGTGATAAGAACCTGGTAAACCTCAGATTTGTTTTTAAATGGTTAGGTTTTCAGCCACACTAGTGCTCTGATACTCAGGTTTACCATATGGATCCATAAATGTTATCACAGGCATAAGAGATGAAAATGCATATTTTAGTGACTATGGGTTTTCCTTACATTGAACTGGCCATGTACCCATAGCCTGATAGACAACTAATTCTGTCTTTGGAATCAAAGTTGCTTACTAGATTTCCCCCTTCCTCTCAAACAAAACCAAGTTTGAATTACTAACATGACTATTGGAGTACCAGTAGATGAGCCTACCAGTATCATGCAATACGACCTGCATGCTTTCCCCTTGTGATAAGTTCAAATTCCAGAAATTAACTGACTGGTTAAGACAAGTGTTGGGATTTCGGTTCAATAAGCAAGTCCTTAAGTGTTAGGGTTCTGCTCACAAAGCTGGTGGCAAGGTCTGCAAGTAGTATGATTCCAGGCTCTGTTAATCAAAAGAAAATCCATTCCTTCTATTTGAAAAAGCAGACTGCTTGCAGTGTTAGTTAATTTAAAAACAAACAAACAAAACCTAAAACAACAGATCCTAGAAGGAAGCCCCATATTCACAGTCATATATGGACCACAGCAGAAGGAAACTAATGGCATGAATGATATGTCTGAATGAGGTTTTTTTGAGAATAAAGACCAAACACATGAACTTACTTATCTAATCCAACTCTAAACTATGATCTTCAAAGCAAGCACCTAGAGTAATTTTGTACATTATTGGAATATATCACTATCACTACATTCACATATTCAGGATGTCAGACATTTTTTGAAGGATAATTGAATATATTGGAACTCTTCAGTAAAAATTCTCATACCCACAATCTCGTTTGTTAACATACTTTATGATCTTTCAGTAATAAAACTAGTTGTAGAGGTAAAAAATGATAATAGAGAACCTTAACATTTAGAATCTTAAATGTCCTGTTATTACAAGTGACAAATGTTAAAGACAAAATTAAACCTTTGATTTAAAAGCAAGAAAAACTATTCAATTTGAAGCAAAGACCACCACACAAAACAGGTGTTACTTTATTACTTTTATTATAATCAGAAATGAAAAATTTTCAAGTTGTAGGCATTTTTATTAAAGCTACTGAAATCAATCCAACAGTTTCACAAGATTTGAGCCTTTGCACAAGTGATATGCATGCAAACAGAATGTAAAAAGATAACTGTTTAGTATAGGAATAGAGAATGAAAAGGGGATCTAGTAGTTGTTTGTATCCATAGAACCTTGAAGTGTCTAGTAGTTGCTTGTATCCTTGAAGTATTCTATCTTAGATAGGTAGTGTAACCTTGCAAGTGCTTGCTTATCTCGAATAAGGAATTTGGGAAGATGACACAGAGTGCTCGAAGCCGAGGCCGAAGCTCCGAAAACAGGCCAAGACCAGGCCTGCGGTTTGGATGAACTCCAAGGGTGATCTGAGTCTGCGCCAGACATAGAGGTGAAAAGTTTACAGCGAGGAAGACTACTAACTTCATCCCTGAGACCCCCTGTCGACCACTACCAAGAAGCACTGCGCAGACTCAGGGGGGCGGAGAATTCATTTGCATGAGAAGCGGGGAGAGTTAATGCATATGTATAGGCGTTGTGTCATACCTGTTGAATATGTATTAGTTAGGGCCATAAACACAGAACTTTGCTCTGGGTTGGCGCACATCTTTGGGAAGGATCCCATGTGCGTCCGGCGCTGAATAAACACACCTCCTTTATAACCCTCCAAGGTTGTAAAGTCGTTGTTCCATGCGTCAATTTTGGCACCCCAGATGGGACCCGCTCTGCTCGGCTGCAGGATCGGCTGGTGAGTGGATGTCCTAGGTGTGCGCCCCGAGCCCTTTCCTCGGAGGAATTCCACTCCCAGCTGCTCACTGCGGGAGCAGACAAGGACCATCTATGAACGCGGACTCGTGAGGTATGTTTAAGGGTAGAACCTGTAAGTCGAGCATGGTTTGGGGCTGCTGGTAAATCGCACAGAGACGTCTGGCGTGCGGCGTTGTCCCCTGGGGTTGGGGGTACCCTCTTTGTGGTGGTTGGGCCGGCAAAGGACTCGCTGACCGATAGCGCGGTCACTAGCGATCTTGGGAGTAGATCGAG
>QJSC01000977.1:0-21310 GCA_003697955.1 Calidris pygmaea | reverse complement strand
TGGTGGAGCACTGGAACAGGTTGCCCAGGGAGGTGGTTGAGGCCCCTTCCCTGGAGATATTCAAGGTGAGGCTCGATGAGGCCCTGGGCAACCTGGTCTAGTTGGGGGTGTCCCTGCTGACTGCGGGGAGGTCGGACTAGATGACCTTTGGAGGTCCCTTCCGGCCTGGGCAATTCTATGATTCTATGATTCTATGAATGGTGACTGCTGAATTTCTTTGTGGGGATAAGCTGCAGCCTCCCCTTGCTCTGCCAGAGTGGAGGGGCTCTGCCTCAAGCCTCATCAGGGCAATGATTTAGCTTTAAACTCTGTCAGTTCTGGTTTCTTTGGTGAGTGCTGTGTCTGTCTTTTCCTGCACTGGAACTTGGTCCTTGCTAAAGCGTGGGGAGTGAGGAATTGTGGAGACACGCTGCTGAGCGAGAGCTTGGCAGGTGTTCTTGCACTGATGGGAAGGAAGCCTTGGGAACAGTAAAACAATGTCTTTATATGGTATTATTTGTGTGGTATGAAATCTAGCAAGGCAGTGCGAGGACAGATAACAAGGCAGAAAAGCAGATAACAGTGTATCGAAGCAGTTAGTGATGATTGGTTGGCCTGGGCGCGTGAACACTTGTATGTAGCCAATTGTATTGCTCATAAGGGCGTGTGGACAGGCCCCCACAACCTATCTGTGTAGAGAGTACGGTGCGTGATCAAAAGAGAGAAACTATATATGCTGTAAAAATAAAACATTAAACGTCTTCATTTCACCACTTGGCGGAGTCCGTGCCCTTTGTTGCCGCACTAAAGTTCATGGCGTGATGTTCATGATGTCGGGAAAGCACACTGTAACTTTGCTCTCTGCATTCGAGTTTGCTCATGCTCTTAGGTCTCAGCACAAGATGATAATGGATTGAGAGCGGCCCTGAGGAGAAGGACTTGGGGGTGTTGGTAGACGAGAAGCTCCATATGAGCCGGCAATGTGCGCTCACAGCCCAGAAAGCATCCTGGGCTGCATCAAAAGAAGCATGGCCAGCAGGTTGAGGGATTCTGCCCCTCTACTCCGCTCTGGTGAGACCCCACCAGCAATACTGCATCCAGCTCTGGGGCCCCCAACATAAGAAGGACATGGACCTGTTGGAACGGGTCCAGAGGAGGGCCACGAAGATGATCAGAGGGCTGGAGCACCTCTCCTATGAAGACAGGCTGAGAGAGTTGGGGTTGTTCAGCCTTTAGAAGAGAAGGCTCCAGGGAGACATTATAGCCCCTGAAGGGGGCCTACAGGAAAGATGGGGAGGGACTCTATCAGGGAGTGTAGTGATAGGATGAGGGGTAACAGTTTTTAACTGAGAGGGTAGATTTAGATTAGATATTACAAAGAAATTCTTTACTATGAGGATGATAAGACTCTGGGACAGGTTGCCGAGAGAAGCTGTGGATGTCCCATCCCTGGAAGTGTTTAAGGCCATTCTGGATGGGACTTTGAGCAACCTGGTCTAGTGGGAGGTGCTCCTGGCCATGGCAGGGGAATTTGGAACTTGATGATCTTTAAGGTCCCTTTCAACCCAAGCCATTCTATGATTCTATACATTTCGTAAAATAAAGGGGTTGCTTTTTTGCATCCTACCACAGCTCCTGCTCACCCAGGTGCCGAAGGCTGGAGATGCCCTAAGCTGCACATTGCCCCAAATGCACCTGCCCGTGTGACGCTCCTTCCCGCAGCCTGTGAAGCCTGCAGCTGGCTGCAAAAGAGCTGTGCAAAAACACAAGTACACCAAAGATCACGTTTGTTTCCTCTTGCCCTGCCTGTAGTGATTGCCATGAGTTGAGCAAGTGTGGGGTTTTGTTTTAATTTGTTTTTGCAACCTGCTGTTCTTCTTTCACTGTACGAGGTCTCTTCTTTCACTTTAATAATTTTCTTGGTATGTGCCTGCTTCTCCCCAAGCCTGTTCTTGCTGAGTATTTCAGGTAACCGAACAGCAAGGCTTTGGGTCTCATCATTTGGTCCTCATAGGCCCCTGTAAAACTATGTGGGGAAAAATAGAAATTATGATAATGCTAAAACACACTTTAAATCTGATCTATTGGCTAACAGCTCGCAACTCGGAGGGTGGATTCTTGGGCATTTTGCTTTTAATGTGACAAAAACAATGCTCTGCTCTCTGCAGTGTGTTCCAGAGTGCATTAAAATGAAGTACTTGGTAAAACATAAAAAAAATAAGCAAATAATGCTGAAGACTGAGACCTCTCACCAAGGTTGGTCTGGTCAAGCGATTTTTGCAAATAAGACTTAGGTATCTAAACCTTTTAGGCACTCACAAAGATTTATTTTTCACACCAAAAAAAGTGATGTTGCTAAAAAAATCCATGGCTCAGGCAAGTCTACTGCAGTAAAAACTGCACTGGCATATTTAATTTTCTAAGAAAGGACATGGTAAAGTGTCTGAAAACACTTATTTCCCCCCAGAACACATAGGAAAGAGCTATTGCATCTCTTTTTGCAATGGCACAAATGAAGTGTGGGGGAAAAGAAATGCTTTGCCCCTCACTGCAGAGGAATGGAGCACCGGTGCCTGCAAAGGAAACTGCTACCATGGTATTTTGTCAGGGCTGTATTTCTTCTTCATTGCTGTGATATGTTTTTTAGCCTCATGTGGCTTCCCTTTAAACATCCAGTTCAACACTGGCAACCGAGGTGCCAGGAGAAGCCGTGCTTCAGTACCAATTACCTCTGAAGCAGCTCAAACTCCTTCATGTGCCGCTAATATCTCTTTCTCAGTGGTAGTATAGCGAGCCTCTGACCCTCTATATGCTTGACTCCAAAACCCTAGGGGTCGGCCTCGAGTCTCTCCAGGTGCTCTTTGCCAGAGACTCCAGGTAGGACCGTTCTCCCCTGCTGTGGTGTACAGTGCATTTTTTACATCTTGTCCTGTCCTATTCGGACTGGCCCAAGGGCTACTGCATGAACAATCGTCCGTTTAATCTGCTCAAAGGCTGACTGCTGCTCAGGGCCCCATTTAAAATCATTCTTCTTTTGAATCACTCCATAGAGAGAGCTCACAATCTGACTGTAACCAGGAATATGCATTCTCCAGAAACCCAAAACGCCTAAGAAGATTTGTGTTTCCTTTTTGTTAGTAGGTGGTGACATAGCTGTTATTTTGTTAATCACATCCATTGGGATGTGGTGACACCCATAGAATCACAGAATCATCTAGGTTGGAAGAGACCCTTGGGATCATCGAGTCCAACCATCTACCCTACTCTACAAAGTTCTCCCCTACCCCATATCCCCCAACACCACATCTAAATGGCTCTTAAACACATCCAGGGATGGTGACTCAACCCCCTCCCTGGGCAGCCTATTCCAATGCCCGACCACTCTTTCCGTGAAAAATTCTTTCCCAATGTTCAGTCTAAACCTACCCTGTTGGAGCTTGAATCTTGCCACTTAATTCCTAAAAACTGAATCTCCTGTGCAGGTCCCTTGACCTTACCTCATTTAACAGCAAAACCGGCTTCCAGAAGGATTCGAATTACCTTCTCCCCTTTCTCAAAAACTTCTTCTGCTGTACTACCCCACACAATGATGTCTTCGATGTATCGTAGGTGTTCTGGAGCTCCACCCTTCTCCGGTGCAGTCTGGATCAGTCCATGGCAAATAGTAGGGCTGTGTTTCCACCCCTGGGGCAGTCGATTCCAGGTGTACTGGACACCCCTCCAGGTGAAAGCAAACTGTGGCCTGCACTCTGCTGCTAAAGGAATAGAGGAAAAGGCATTAGCAATGTCAATTGTAGCATACCATTTAGCTTCTTTTGACTCCAGTTCATAGTGAAGTTGTAACATATCTGGGACAGCAGCACTCAATGGTGGTGCGACTTGATTCAAGCCACAATAGTCTATTGTCAGTCTCCATTCCCCATTAGGCTTTCGCACTGGCCATATGGGACTATTAAAGGGTGAGCGAGTCTTACTGATCACCCCTTGGCTTTCCAGCTGACAGATCAACTTCTGAACAGTGAGCAAAGAATCTCGGTCAGTGCGATATTGTTGCCTATGCACTGTTATAGTAACAATGGGCACATTTTGTTCCTTGACCCTCAGCAGCCTATCCTGGTTTGGGGTGGAGCAGAGCCAAGTTTCTGTTCAGTGAGAGAGGCTCTTACTTATACTCGTTGCTGTGGCAACCAGGGTCAGCTGACTTGGTTGTTTACCTCATGGAGGGGTTGCACCTGTGGGGAGGAGTGGACAGGTCAGGTGACCCAAACTGACCAATAGGGTATTCCATCCCCTCTGCCATGCTGAGTGTCCTGGTTTCTGCTGAACTTACCAAAACCAGACTGACAGATGGCCCTTCCCCCCCCCCCCAAAAGAGGAGAGGAAGAGATAAGGGGGTTTAGAAGTTTAGAATGAACTAAACTACTTTAATGAAGAATTAATATTAAAATAAAAAAAGAAGAAAATAATGAAATAGATACAATATATACAAAACCGTATCAAGCTCCCAGGATGACAGTCCTGTCACCGGCAGGCACTGGGGAAGTCCCAGACTGGTCTCAGCGACGGATGGGAATTGAATTCCAGCTCTGGAGTCAGGAACACACGGATCGGGATCAAAGGCAGACGAACAGACAGAGTCCTTTTCGGACGTCAGCCATCAAAGAAAGAGGGCTGACCCTTTGATCCCTCAGCTTTTATACTGAGCATGGGGCAGATGGGATGGAGTACCCCTGTTGGTCAGGTTTGGGTCACCTGTCCTGTCCGCTCCTCCCCACAGAGGCCCCTTCTACGTTTTTCTGTTTCTGACCCTCTAATTGGGCAAATAACGAAATTGCCTGACCTTGGTTGTTATAGCAATAAATATAAGCAAGGGCCTCTCTGCATACCATTCCTTGGCATGGAGCACAAACATTGCTCTTATCATTCTGAGAATGAGCAGTTTTCTCCACAATATGCTGTTAATTTCAGAGAGTCAGAAGAGGCTTAACTAAGAAGTAAAATTACAGAACAGAAAATTGGTTCTATTTTACTTCAAACCAGGACATTCAGTATAAAAGCTGAGGGATCAGAGGAGTTAGGTTGGTTTGCTTTCAAGGTTGTTTTTTTTTTAATTTTTCTGTTACTTCAATGGCTAATATCTGAGGAGGACCCTGTTTGTTTGTCTGCCTTTGATCGTGGTCAGTATGTTCTGGAATCCAGTTCCCAGTTGCCTCTGAGTCTAGTCTGGAACTTTCCCAGTGTCTGTCAGTGGCATCTCCCTGGGAGCTTGATATGGTTTTGTATATATTTATATATAGTCTATCTCTTTCATTATTTCCTTTTTCTTTTGTTATATTTCATTAAAGTAGTTTAGTTTTTTCTGAATTCATAAATTTCTTTATCTCTCTTCTTCCTTTCCTTGGAGGAAGAGGTAGGGGAGAGCCTCTTTCATCTTGTCAGTGGCCAACTCAGCCTAAACCACAACAAGCCCTACAATAGAAGGGTCCTCTGACAAGCCAGGAGAAGTAGACAGTTGCACAACTTCCTCCATCTCCCCCACTGCTACACCAAACACCCACCCGTACCCCCTCAGGTCCTTAAAATACCCTCTCCTGAGGTAATCTATGCAGGGAATCCATATCACCCACTGTCGGTGCCTTATCTTCTCTCCAGCAAAATAATGCCAATACATTAGCATATGCTGCTGGTGCACTTGGTACCCACTTGCGCCAAACGGGTCCAGTAATTTGGAATGCATCCAGATCTAATGATGTCTGCAGGTTGTCCGAATCCCTGAAAATCATCTCCTGCACAGCTATTTCCCTCAGATTCTTAACACCTCAATAGTTGTCCACTTTGATGGCTGGTACATGATATCGTCCCTATAGAGATACCTGCTCCTCACACTTAACAGGAGTCGCCTCCAGAGGGTGAGGGATTGTGGTGGTCTTCCAAGAGCTCTGTCAATACCTGATTCTCTAGCTAATGGTCCCAGCCGCTTGGCTTCTCTACCATCTAAGTCCAAACTATCAGCCCCAGTGTCCCAGCATCGGAGCAGCCAAGGAATCACTTGCTCGCCTTCCTGACGGCTGTAATCCTTACGTATGTCCCGCAGCTCAGTTAGGGTTAATGATCGAGTAGTTTCCTCTGTTACTGTATTGCCTGATGTCCCTGGTTGGCCATTGTCATCTGATGCTACTGCACGTTTCCTCTTATGTACAGGGTTGACTGACACTGTCATTGATTGAGTCTGTAGGTCAGCTGTATCATCCATCACCAAGGTCAGAGTAGATTTAGTACTCGTTGCAGCTGCGGGTCTTGTCATGAGAGCCAGCATGGTCTGGATAAGATCAGGGTCTGTCAGGAGGGCTGGCGAGGTCTGCACAGGCACGATGCCATTCATGGGGGTCGGCAAAGTCTGCACAGATACAGTGGTTGTCGTGGGGACCGGCGGGGTCTGCACCAGATGTTTCCCTTTACTGCAGATCCAGACCATGGAAAAGACCAAGCCCACAAAAATTAACAACATAAGCATGATGATCAAAACATTCTAAGGGTATTCCATATTCTTAAAAACTGTTACTATTGATGCCACTGGAACATACCAATCCTCAAGCGATATCCCTCTCCTCGCTAAGTGGCCTGTAATATAACCCAAGGTATAATTATGCGCAATGCCCAAGAAGGGGCTCCTGCCATCCCGAGGTGAGTCCGACCATGGCGATTCGCAAGATACCATTACATAAGTGACAAAAACCAGAAAGATTACAGAAGATTCAATAACATAGCAAAATACCGCCACACAAGATAACAAGGCAATGTTTTTAACTCCACATTTAGAAATTATAAGCTGCCCTAAATCAATGAGAAACGGCAACAAACTCTTGCACCACTCCCATAGCTGCCCACATAAGGCTACACAGAGATACCAGAGAACTCCGTTTATAGTACTTTGAAACTACTCCAACAGATCCATAATGACTGTTTTACAAATCCGATCAAATCTGTCTAAAACTTCAACTCTTCAGAACTCTCAAACTAAGGCTTACGGTACTCCAGGCACTATTTGAATTAAGTGCAAACTATCACATTAAGTGCCAAGTTTGTTAAAATACCACGCTAGGTGCCTGTGTGAGCTGATGCAGGCCGGATGCAGGAACAACCACAAAATCACAGATTAAAGGCAAAGAAAAAATTTAATCTTGATACCTCATGGATCAGGGAATCTTTGAAGCAACACCTGGGCAGAGGCATGCAAGCAGGGGACGCAGGCACTGCGGAGCAAGAGAGAGTCCTTATTAGCAAGAGAGTCCTTGTTAGCAAGGGAGTGAGAGAGCGAGAGCTCACAATTGCTGTTCTCGCCTGTATTTCAAGGATTCCGGCAGGCAGAGTTCTTTGCTGTGCTTTGCTCTTCTTCAACAGCAGGGCAAGAATCTTGGGCATGTTGGATAAGGTGCCCCTGAGTCCATCCCAGGCCTATGTTATCTAAGTGCAGATGTTCTACTTGCTGACCACATAAGACTAAACAACAATTAGTGTGATAGATGTGTTTTCCAGCACCCCACGTGCAAGTCACTTGAGTGTGTCACTCAACCCAGGACAGCTCTTCTGTTTTTTTGAAAGTCATGGAAGTGCCTTGTCCCAAATTGCCACTGCTGTTCTCATTCTGGAGCCTCTCCCACCCTAAAAGAAAAAGATCTTATTTCGTAAAGAGGTACTTGCACACTTGCTCCCATCTGAGCCATTTCTTGTGCAAATGCCACTGGAGGTGGCAGTGGCCATGGACTTCACTGATGAGGATGTGACTCCTGTTCTTATGTTTTCAGAGTACGGATCTGATGAGCACAATTGGAATTCAACATCTGAATGACAGCAGGAAGAACTGCAAAGAGTTTGAAGACTTTTTGAAGGAAAGATATGGAGCGGCCTCTGAAAACGGGTTGGGTTGAACCTGGGAAGTGAGGCAGTGGCACTACTTCTTATATTTCCAGTTTGGTTTCTCTCGCGTTTAACTGTCCGGTATGTTAAAATAGCTTTGATTTTTGACTGATGAGGAACTTGTTTTCTTACACTGTCCTTTCCTTGCATGGCTGGTGCTGTGATATGAAGTCCATGGCCAGGAATCCTCAGCTGTGAGGCAGCAATGGTGCTCAGGGCTTGATGCTCACATCTTGAACTGTCTGTTAAAAATAAAGAGGAATCAGGAGCAGTTTAATAATTCAGTCTTACATGTTGCCAGACATCTGTACTGATGTGTTGCAGCTGTTGGTGGCCTGCCCAGGCCACACACTCTCCCATGAAGTTCACCTTGCAGTTCAGCTTGAAGATCAAGTGAAGATCTTGGCATAGGAGAGGCATGGCTTTGTCCTGATTTTTTCTTTGTGTATTATGGACAGCTCACAAATTTTATGTTAAAAAGAAGTAGTAGCATTAGATAGTGCATTTATTAATCAGAGGAGATGATCTAAGTAGAGGTTCTGTGGCTAAAAAGGCACAACTGAGATGGTCTGGCCATTTATGGTTCACCTGGTTAGCAATGGCTAAATATGAAGAGCGTTGTAGAACAACCCTGTATTAATGTAATTTTGGTATTGAGAACTGGAGAAAACAAACCTCTGAATACAAGACTTGGTACAAACCAGCCTGGAACAAATGTAATGGGGACGAAGAGGAGAAGAACCTGTAGTTAAGTGTCTAATGCACCTACATCTGTCTAGGCTGTAATCCCATGTTCCAAGAAAACATGGGCTTTCCATCTGCCCAAGGAACCATCTGCTGAACTCTGAGAACTGTGTCCCACTCATCCATGACAACAGAGAGAGTGCAAAAAGCCTCCTCCAAACCCTGTGCCCCATTCCTCTTTGCTGTTGAAGAAGGTGTAGGTTCTGGCATGTCTAGCCATGAGGAGATTGGAGGCTGGACCTGTACTTGCTACTGGCAACCCTCTCTGAACATGGTCCAGTTCTCCATGTACAGCATGGCTGTTACACAGTCCTAGCCATGGAGATCACGCCTGTTGGATTTGATGCTTTGTCTCAAAAAGAAGTTCATGGGAATATTGTTAGAGAGAGGAAAAAAAATAAATTTATAATCTTTATTTTTTCCATTTCCCTACAAGCTTTTGGAGATTTTAAAGAGTTAAGTTAGATGAACCCCACTGCCAAACTCTAGAAATCAACATAGGCACCTGCATCTGCATGAGAGGTACAGCTATTTCAGGAAGATATTTTAGCCAGTAGACCTTCTAATGCAAGCCTCTAGCAGTTTCTCTCCACTGACTGCAGACAGCTAGGGTGGCTTGCCCAGATGGAGATATCTACATTTGACCAAGCAAGTCCAGCCCTGGTTGTCTGTACAGATTTCAAAGCTGCTGCAGAAAGCTGGTTGTTCTTAGACTGCAACACATAGGCTTTCTTTTCAGCCCCCCTCTTTCTTCTAAGAGGGGAGGACAATGTGATCTCTCAAAGGTGTTATTTATGTTACCTCACAAGATGTGGCCCCTTCTTCAGGTGTTCTCCCTAAGGACCAGAGGTGTGCAGGAGAGAGTACCTATTGCCTCATCTTAAAAAGCTCTGAAAAGCTGAAATGGCCCAGCTGAGCTTTGGGGTGCATGTATGGTGGTTGAGTGGTCTTTGGTGGCTCCCTTCTGTCACATTTGGTTTAAATCGGCCAAATAAGATTCAAAAGTACTTTGTGTGGATGGATTGACAGAGCTGATGGCCGAGATGCAGAAAGCCTTCCCTTGTTCCCCTAGGAAATGAGCTAAAAACTACTCAGATGACTCACCTGGCTGTATCTAACCACCAGCTGCACTGGCTGCTTCGTCCTCCATCTCCTGCTGAGGTGGTCCTTGTACCCATTGACCATGGGGAGATGGGGAGAGCAATGCATCGGGACCACAGACACAGCAAAAGAAAGTCTTTTCACTAGAAAAGCTGTTGGGTAACGGTCTTCCTTCAGTCAACCGTCCACAGTTGGTTTGCAGCAGGTCAAAAGATAGGGAGAGTGTTAAGAGCAGGTCTTGGCCTCTGCTGCAACCAAGTATCAGTTTCTGAAATGAGAACTTCCTCTCATTTATCTCTTTCCTCAGCAGGGCAATTATAGAAGAAAAACATGGCAAAGAGCTCATTAACTTGTCGAAGAAGAAGTCCTGTGGGCAGACGGAGCTAAAGTAAGTTCACAGTCCTGTGTGTGTTTTGCTTTTATGTGTGTCCTTACTTGGGGCAACGAAGGAGGAGGAGGAGAGGGAAGGAGGCTGTGAGAGACAAAACAGTGTTGAAATGTGATTGGGAAGCTGCTAGAAGATGATCTGAAATCAGTCTTGTGAATGAACCATGCACAGTTGGGTTAGCCTTTGCCAGTAATTGAGTTGGACTCTACCAAGTTCACACCAGCTGTAGACTAACCAAAGCATCGCAGATGCTCAGTCAAGACGCAGGCAGGTGGTTCAGCAGAGGGCCAAGGATCATGAGACGACGGGTTCACTCCTGACTATTTTTGTGGCCAAAGGGAGGTACAGGTACTTACTTGATTCAAACCAAGCAAATCGTCAAAGCCCAGCGCATTACCACCCCACAGGGATGCAGTGGCTGCTGCAGTTGACTCCATGAGTGGGTCTCCATTTCCTCAGTGACCCTTGTCACCTTCTGCTTTCTGCTTTGTTTCTATACTTTATACATAGAATCATATGGGGTGGGAAGGGACATCTAGAGATCATCTAGTCCAACCCCCCCGCCAAAGCGGGTCCATCAAGAGCAGGTTGCACAGGAACTTGTCCAGGTGGGTTTTGAATGTCTCCAGAGAAGGAGACTCCACCGCCTCTCTGGGCAGCCTGTTCCAGTGCTCTACCACTCTCACAGTAAAGAAGTTCCTCCTCGTGTTTAGGTGGAACTTCTTATACTCAAGTCGGTGCCCATTTCCTCTTGGCCCGTCACTGGGCACCATTGAGAAAAGACCGGCCCCATCCTCTTGACACCATTAAGTATTTCCAAGCACTGATCAGATCCCCCCTCAGTCTTCTCTTCTCCAGACTAAAAAGACCCAAGTCCCTCAGCCTCTCCTCATAAGAGAGATGCTCCAGGCCCCTAATCATCTTTGTGGCCCTCTGCTGTACCCTCTCCAGCAGTTCCCTGTCCTCCTTAAACTGGGGAGCCCAGAACTGGACACAGTACTCCAGATGGGGCCTCACCAGGGCAGGATAACCTCCCTCGACCTGCTGGCCACACTCTTCCTGATGCCCCCCAGGATGCCATCGGCCTTCTTGGCCACAAGGGCCCATTGCTGGCTCATGGTCATCCTATTGTCCACCAGGACTCC
Source organism: Calidris pygmaea (assembly GCA_003697955.1). Taxonomy (NCBI): domain Eukaryota; kingdom Metazoa; phylum Chordata; class Aves; order Charadriiformes; family Scolopacidae; genus Calidris; species Calidris pygmaea. The sequence goes on along the minus strand of QJSC01000977.1, from coordinate 10,036 downwards.
CAGGTCTTTTTCCTCAGAGCTGCTCTCCAGCAGGTCAGCCCCCAACCTGTACTAGTGCAGGGGGTTATTCCTCCCCAGGTGCAGCACCCTGCACTTGCTCTTGTTGAATTTCATTAGGTTTCTCCCTGCCCATCTCTCCAGCCTGTCCAGGTCTTGCTGGATGGCGGCACAGCCTCTGGGGTGTCAGCCACCCCTCCCAGTTTTGTATCATCAGCAAACTTGCTGAGGGTGTATTCCATCCCTTCGTCCAGGTCATTGATGAATATATTGAAGGGGACTGGACCTAGTACTGACCCCTGGGGAACACCGCTTGTTATGGACTTCCAGCTGGATTCTGTGCCCCTAATCACAACTCTCTGAGCTCTGTCTTTCAGCCAGTTTTCAATCCATCTCACTGTCCATTCTTCTCATCCACACTTCCTAAACTTACCTATGAGGATGCTGTGGGAGATGGTGTCAAAAGCCTTGCTGAAGTCAAGGTAGACAACATCCACCGCCCTCCCCTCATCTATCCATCCAGTCATGCCATCGTAGAAGGCTATCAGGTTAGTCTGACATGATTTCCCCTTGGTGAATCCGTGTTGATTGCTTCTGATAGCTTTCTTTTCCTCCATGTGCTTTGAGATGATGCCCAGAACGAGCCGTTCCATCACCTTTCCAGAGACGGAGGTGAGGCTGACCGGCCTGGAGTTTCCCGGGTCCTCCTTCTTGCCCTTCTTGAAGACTGGAATAACATTGGCTTTCCTCCAGTCCTCAGGCACCTCGCCTGTTCTCCAGGACCTTTCAAAGATGATGGAGAGTGGCCCAGCAATGACTTCTGCCAGCTCCCTCAGCACTCGCGCGTTCATCCCATCAGGACCCATGTGGATATCCAGCCTTCTTAACTGCTCTCTAACTTGGTCTTCCTCCACCAAGGGAAAGTCTTCCTTTGTCCAGACTTTCTCTGACTCTTCCAAATTCTGTGGCTCCTGAGGGCTGGCCTGAGCAGTAAAGACTGAAGCAAAGAAGGCATTCAGCAACTCCACTTCTCTGCATCCTCTGTCACCATGGCACCTGTCTCGTTCAACAGCGGGCCCACATTTTCTTTAGTTTTCCTTTTGCCTCCAATATAATTGAAAAAACCCTTCTTGTTGACCTTGACATCCCTTGCCAATTTTAATTCCAAGGAGGCCTTGGCTTTCCTCATTTCATCCCTGCATACTCTAACCACATTCTTGTAATCTTCCCAAGTGGTCAGTCCCTGTTTCCACTCAGTGTAAACTTCATTCTTCCGCTTGAGTTTTTTCAGAAGCTCCCTGCTCAGCCACGCAGGTCTCCTGCTTCCCTTGCCCGATTTCTTGCTCTTAGGAATGCACCAATCCTGAACTTGGAGAAAGCAATGTTTTAATATCAACCAGCTCTCTTGAGCTCTTCTACCTTCCAGAGCCCTATCCTATGCGATTGCTCCAAGCAGTTTCCAAATCCAAGGTTTCAGTCCTACTTGTTTTGCGCATACTGCCCACAATCCTGAACTCTGTCTTTCCATGGTCACTGCAACCAAGGTTGCCCCCAACCTTTATGTCCTCCACCAGTCCCTCTTTGTTTGTCAGCACTAGGTCCAGTAGTGCTTCTCTCCTCGTTGATTCCTCCATCAGCTGAGTTAAGAAGTTATCATCGATACACTGGAGGAACCTCCTGGACCGTAGATGCCTGGCTGTGTATTAGCCTTTCCAGCAGATATCAGGGTGGTTGAAGTCCCCCACAAGGCTACTTTGAGCTGATTGTAAAAGGCCTCATCAACTTCCCCATCCTGATCAGGTGGCCTGTAATAAACACCCACAGCAGTGTCCCTCATACTGGCCTGCCCCTTAATCCTCACCCACAAGCTCTCAACTCTCTCTTCATCTGACCCCAGGGAGGGCTTGGGGACATCTCCTCACTCTCTATCCATTCCTTAACATAGAGGGCAACACCTGCGCCCGTCCTTCCTCACCTGTCCCTTCTCAACAGCTTGTAGCCCTCAATAGCCACACTCCAGTCATGGGATTCATCCCACCAGGTTTCAGTAATGGCCACTATATCATATCTTTCCAGGAGCACAGTAGCTTCCAACTCCTCCTATTTGTTGCCCATGCTGTGTGCATTCGTGTAGAGGCACTTCAGCTTGGCTGTTGGCTCTGCTGCCTTCTTGTGGAATTCATCCCAAATGTTGGACTAAACAGATATATCTATGCTTACTCTCTCACCAGTCTCTGCAGCCACATGAGAATGTCACTCTGAAACTGAGGATCTTCGAGAACTCTGCGAGTGAAACCAAAAAGGACGCTGATACATTCCTTCAAGTTGCCCAAGTCTGAAGAAAGATTTTCTGACTACTTCGAAACTGTAATTTAAAAACAAAATTAAGAAGGTTTGATGAGCAGCTCTCAGTAGTAGCATAAGCAGTGGTTTTGGGGCTATAGAGAAAACTTGCACTCTATATCTATAGATACCAAGATACTTCAACACAGCTGCTTGCTAAATCTGACAGAAAAGAACACGTAGGGTACTTTATTTAATCTTATAATTAAGCACTGGATGCTAATTACAAGAATAATTCTATGGTTTCTCTCATAAAAGGCCCGCCCTCAACATAAGCTTCCTAAGAACCACTATTTACTATGCATATAAACCACGTGGGAGGCAAAGGGAGGAGGACTAGGAAGGATAAATATCTGGGGCAGGAAGGGTAGGTATACTTTAGCTAAAAGATTATATTGGCACAAACCCAAATAAGTAATACACCTAGGAGGAAAACCAAAAAGATTTCTAGGTATTAGAGCTGCAAGATTTCAAATAGTCTTCCAAGAGGAAGTAAAGCAGGAAAAATATCCAGCTGGTTTTAGAATTGTGCATAATCAATTTGGAAAAGGGACCCTATTATATGTTGCCTTTGATAACAAAAGATTGGAGTCCAGGTGTCCCATCCCACCCGGTGTTCCTTTACAGTAATCAGTGGCAGTATGCAGCTTAGACACAAGAAGGTACTCCTGCATTCAGCTTCCACTCTCCAGTTGAATAAGTTAGGAGAATTGGAGTTTTTCCTGTGAGAGAAAAGTTTCACTGATCCCTGCATAATGTCAGCAAGTTTTAGTATCAGAGGAGAAACACTCCAGTATACAAATTCCACCACAAGACTCTAAAACTGCAAGTGAACAAGGTGCTGGGCCTCCTAAACAGCATGGGGAGCAGTCCAGACCAGCAACACACCTTGTTCTTGCTGCTGAAGAGCCACATATCTCTGCAGGGATGAGCTGCTGAGCAGCCTGTAGACATATGACTCCACTTGCAACCAGGACAACACTGAAGCATATGAGTGCAGTGCCAGTGTCTGATGCACATGCTCTGCTTTGACTTCGAACAGATTTTTCAGTTCCCCCAGCACACTTTGATTCAGCTCTATTGTCTGGTAGTGATGGTTACCTGTCACTTTGCACTGATCTGCACAGACACGCTGAAAAGAAAGCAATTACTTTGTTTAAACAATTTCATCATTTTGTTGGGTCAAGCATGCTTACAGGAATTAGCTTTGACATAACCCTCCCCTCAACAGATTTCAAAGCTTTCATAAAAGACAAGCATTTCGGAACATCCTACATACATTTTAGAGCTGTTGATCACTGAAGATTCATATCCCCAACTTCTGAAAAAATTACTCTATAAACGCTCACTAACTCAGATTTAGAAATAGACATGAAGTGACTTGTCTGTATCACTGAGATGTGAACAAAATCAGGTCTCTCTACTCCCAGTGTGTGCAACTGCTTCTCACTTTCTAGATTTCCATAAATATTTGGATCTGCTGTTTTAAAGTTAAAATATATATGGAAATAAGATATTTTTCTAAGCTCCCAGAAGTGAATATTTATAGCAATTCCCCATTGTATATTTAAAATTTTCACAAGTGAACTGTACTCTAACTTTTTCCCAAACTGGAATTAAAAGCTGAGGCCAGTCTTCCTCTGTCCTATCTCTAATTCTTCAGCCCAAGAAAACCACAATACAGAACATTTCCATTATTCTTTTATGCAATCAGGAAACATGCTTCAGAGTCAGCATTTTGGAACTTTAGCTTGAAAATATCCCTGTGTTTCCTAAGTTAGTAGAATAAGAATTTTAAATTGGTATAAAGACAACAATTATTCTTGACATACAATAAATACATAGTGAATTGGAATGGAATAAAGCAAGCAGCAAGCTTAGCCAACTGCATGATGCCCAGTGGTAAAATTGCTTTCAGTGTAGAAAGCGATCAATGCAAAACTGAGAGTCCAGTGAGGTTCATCGTTATTCCCCAACAAAAGATTCAAATATGTTCAGTGGATGTCTCTCGATGTCTTAACTCTGAAGAACTGCACAGGAGAGGCACTGCACTCACAGAAACAACAGTAAAAACCACCACATACATAGGTATTCAGCACCCTTAGACAATTTTGATGATGTGTTGGCTACAAACATCATCAGAACGCCAGAACAATTTCATTCACTCCCACTGTAACATCCAGATCCAAAACAAAGTTACACAGAATGAGTTTGGGGGAAAATTTTTCTGATGCATGCACCAAAGAGCTCTCCAGACCCTTCTGGTTTGCAGACTGAAATGTTACAGAGTACCATGACCACCCCGGAAATAGCCAAAACCGCAGCTACACTTATGGAGCAACAGTTACTGAAAGTAACTCTGAAGTCCTCTTCCACCATGTATCACCTGCATCTATGTGGAGTATTGTGATATAAACTTCACCTGACACCACAGGCAGAACTGGCTGTACGCAGCTCATTCTGACTGACTACAGACATGAGTGACTCCAAAAGAGATCACTAACAGAGATCCCACTACCCTAAGCTTGTCAGAGTTTAAAAATCAAACAACAAACTTTCTTAAATCTCAACAGGATGATATTCTGAAGTACCGGGAGTCAGTGGAGAGACAGAAAACAAAGGCAACCATGCTTTTTATAACAAAACAGGTTAAATACAATAAACTTGACAGCAAGTAAAATTAATGTCTGGAATCACATCCAAATAGTTTGAGTTCAAAAGCAGCTTCAACAACAGCTACTGCACAGTTTTCTGTTCTTTAAAAGTCCATAATCTCCCCTTAACATTTTGGCAGCCTGTCATCATAGCCTGCAGCTCTGCCTCAGCCAGCAACAGCTGCTTCTTGCAGCACATGTAGTTCAGGAGCAGTTCATAAAATTCATGTCTGTCCTGATGAGCAACACTTTCTAATTCCTCCGCATAGGAGTCAACATTCTTCAACCATGAGCATGGTTCAAAAATTTTCAGCTGTTCTCTGGTAAATGGCACCAGTTCTGGTTCAGTTGGGAGCTCTGGATACAGCCTTTCATTGTGCAACAGTGGCTTAACTGCTATTATGGTTGGTCTCTCATAAGACAATTCAGCCAACAAGTCTGGATAAACCGGTTTCAATCCCAGATGCTTAACACGTGTTTTGGATTTCTCACAGAGCTGTGAGATACTAAGAGGAAGCTTCTCTGAAGAATGGACAAGAAGATTTTTAACATCCTGTACATTTTCAGTTAATTTGTCCTGTACAAAGCCCACTACTGTCTGAGCGCCAGCAGCACTGGAATGAAAGGTATTACTCAATAAATCAGAGTTTCCTGATCCACTAGCAACTGCCTCCACAGGGCTGTCAGGTTTGTCTGTCTTGCTTTTTCCACTCTTCTCAACATCCACCCCTCCCCCATTCCTCATGGGAAGGATTGGCTTTGAACTCTTCTGTATCTGTGGGAGGCTCTGGAGTTACTGTTGAAGACCCTTCAATTTGCTGAAGATAAATTACTTTGGGGGATGTCGCACACATCATTTATAGTTTTTCCTTCCTCCACTTCATCATTGAGTCAAATTTCTGTAAATTCTCCAGGATGTTCCACTTGCACTTTACTGGCTCGAGAAGACACTTCTGCCACAGGAGAGAGGAAGACATCATCAGACTCTTGTATCTGGGACTCCTCACTACCTTTTTTCTTTTTTTTTCCTAGAAAAAAAATTAACAGAGTGTCACTACCAAGTGACTCTCTCTCCCTTGCATCCCAAGTCCCACCATCACCAAACCCAGCATTTGTCAACATCACAACTCCGAAAGCCCCTCTTAACACATTAATTTTCACAATATTAAAGGTAAAAAATGCACCAAACAGATCCTTTTTCTTTAGTTGCCCTTTGAAGACTATCAGCATCTATTTTCTTGGTCATTTCTTGAACGATGCTTCAACATTTTATGTAAAAAGCTATAAACATCCCAGGACAGAGTCTTTCATTAACATATAAAATAATCAAAACAACAAGACCCTAAACTCTAAAAAGAGTCCCTAGATTTTTCCAAATTACAAAAAGTTATGTTGAAATTCACCTTAAGTTTTACAGAAATATTTTAATGAACAGAAAATTATTTTCAAAAAAGTACTTTCAGAACAAAGAAAGTCTGGAGTGCATCCCCTAATTACATTCTAAAACAATCACAAAATCTGTACAAATACTGAAATACCTATTGAAAATAGGTATTACACACTAGATATATAGAAAAAAAAAAACTTAATAGTGACCTTAAGATTATCCACTTTTAAATTAACATCAGTCTGGAGGTAAACAGTTGTCATAAACCTAGTCTAAGGTATAGATTTACCTCCTTCCCAAAGCACAGTATGGGAAATAATATTGCACAGAAAGATTTTGTAAATTTGTAAATCATTTGCCAATTTGTAAAACAAAAAATTGGCAAAGTGTTTTGCCAGTTTGTAAATTGTTTGTGTATATCAGTTTATTAGGAGTGAAACTGAGAAGAGTTAGGTTATAGCACTCCAGTTTTGGATGACCCATATAACGTAACAAAGAACACAGCTGAAATTAGGAAAAGCCCTCAATACTCCTCCATGACTGGGGAAAAGATGATAGTTTTAGAAACCTGCTGACAGTATCACATATACTTTCACTAAACATCTGACATGACTTTGCCTTATGAGAGGGTGTGTGAGCCGATGCAGGCAGGGTGCAGGAACAACCACGGATAAAAGGAACAGAACAAGTTTAATCTTGATACCTCACAAATCAAAGAGTCTCTGAAGCAACACCCGGGTATAGGCAGACAAGCAGGGGATGCAGGTACCACGAGTGAGCCAGAGTCCTTGTTAGCCAGAGCGTGCAAGAGTGAGAGAGGCAGACTCTCTGCTTTAGCTGGTATTTCAAGGGTTCGAGCAGGCATAGTTCTTTCCCCTGTGCTTTGATCTTCTTCAGCAACAGGGCAGGAATCTCAAGCGTCAAGATAAGATGTCCCTGAGTCCATCACAGACTTACGTTATCTAAGTGCAGATGTTCTACTCACAAGCTTATAAGACTAAACAACAATTTGTATGATATATGTGTTTCCCAGCACCCCAGGTGCAAGTCACTTGAGCGTATTTACAATCCTCCTCGCCAATCTTCCGTTACTTTCCCACAGAGGGAATACATGAAAAAAGCTCAAATCACGGTCCTTAGACAGCCTTGATCTCAAGTCTAATTTTACTTCAAGCATATGCTCACAGCTCCTTTACAAAGTGGCGATACACTGGCTTTGCTTTCAGACTGTGTTTTCCACTATATTAAAACCTGTAAACAGTTCTGTTCACACAAAAAACTTATGACACACTCCAAGGCTAGCTAAAACTACAGGTGAGAGATGAAAACTAGATCAGCACAATTCTTTAAACTAGGACTTATAGTTATAATAAACATCTCCTGCCAATTAACTCAAAGTCAGTAATTTCCACAGGATACTATATCACTACATCATGATTCGCATACTTTACAAACACATGCTGGTCATTTCCCCTCTACAATCTCAAAGTTTCCTCTTGCAGTCCTCACACAGAAGAAACTCCCTTTATCTTTCAGTAGCATCCTGTATTCTTCCCAAACACTACTGTTAAATAAAGGAGTTGTGTTTAAAATTTATGAAGTGTCTTTCAGTTCTCACTTTCCGAGGCAAAAACTGTCATAATCGGGGATTTCATCTGAGAAGAGATGAGAGAAATTAGGTTCTGAATTAACATGAAAGCAAAACCCGCTGTTCTCTCTTCTGAGGGTTTAGCCTTTAAGTCATAGATAATGCCTGCTCGATAGCCTTGTCCCCAGCCTAAGCATTCTCCTCTCCTAGCACGTCAGTGAATGACACCTCAAGCTCTAAGGACACTAATTATTTTTCAGGAAACATCTCTGGTGTAATTTGAGTGCTACCCACTGAAATGCATGCAGACACACAAGTTCATCTTCACCAGTTCCAGGTTCACTGGTTTTGCCACCTCATTGTGTTTGAATCAGTCTGGTGTTACTGGTGCTGGACAAGCTTCACTTAGGGGCTACTATTTTCAGAAAGCCCTAGGCTCCATTCCACTACTTGCAGCTGAGACAGCCTTTTTTCCAGCTCACGGGAATTTCAGCTTTTCAAAGGATTATAGCTGTTTCTGATGCATGGAAATGGAAAAGTCCTTAATATCACGGGGCCCCAAACTGCATCCTCAAACACCCCTGCGTATTAACAGAACTGAGCATAATAATAGCAACAAAAATATCAGGAATGGGTCATATGTAACACTGAAGGATTCTGGATTCTCACGCATGACATAGCCAGTGAATTGTTTCACAGTGAATTACACCTGGAAGGGATAGCCAAAGACAGTGGCTCATTTCATCCCTGCATACTCTAACCACATTCTTGTAATCTTCCCAAGTGGTCAGTCCCTGTTTCCACTCAGTGTAAACTTCATTCTTTGGTGGAACTCCCTAATGAGGCTCAGCCCTTGCAGCAGCTGACTATTATTAACAGCTGCGGGTTTAAAATAGTTCTGGAAGTTGAATCACGAGCTACAGTTTGGCTTAGCTCCTTTCATGAGTTTGCTGGGGTGGTGTTTCACGGTATGGCTGCTTGTTTTCAACAAGATGAGCTTGAGATTTTCTTAGCATTAGTTTTTCTGTACCCCAAGCGGGTTGTCTGTTAGCCTGGGGCAATGCTTCCTTCAGCTAGCTGCTTCAGGATTTAATGTGTTGAAACATGCCTGAATTCATCTGGCTGAGGGGGACATGTGACTCTGCTCATTTGAATAACTTCTTTTGATAGGAGCTTTCTTAAACTGGAGGGTTGGCCCCAGTAGGACTGATTCTGAATGTTTCCTTACATAGGTAAGTACTGTTTTGGAGGCTGCTTCAAAAGTGCTGCTGCTTTTGTGTTTCTGCAAAGGGATGCATGATGTGGGGTCAATTTGCTGTAAGCTACAATAGTTGACTTGAGCAACAGAGTCTTTTTAAGAACATATATTATTTTTTAAAATTTTTTTCTTTGCAGAGATAAACAATTTGGGGTAAGGTCATATCCAGCTGGGAAAACCCTTCTTGAGGAAGCAAAGAAAATGGAGGACTTCAGGGAAAAGAAAAAACTGCATTTGAAAAAGGTCAGGTGTCATGGGAGCCCACATCTTCGCTGCAGGGTGTTGATCCTGTCCTGGTGATGAGCTGTTCTTGGCTGGTGTCTCCTACCATGCCCCAGCCCCCTCTGTGCCCCCGTTGCCTGCCGCTGCCGGGAAGTCCTGAGCTCCTTCCTACATGTTGCAACCGTGTTGGAAAACTGTGTGGCAATCTCCAGCTTCCTTCTTCTCACTGCCATGTCTTCTTCTTTGGGTGCATTTTGGGGCCAGCTATAGCAGAGGCTCAGCTCCAGGGACGCCAGCCTCAACCAGGGATGTTTTTAAAGCATGTATATAGTGCTGTATGATCTCCATAGGGTCTGCTAAAGTTTTTTTAACAACTTCTGGCTTGAGATTTCTTTGTATCAAGGAAAGCTGCTAGAACCAGGGGCTAGTTTGGACCTAGCAGAGGGGAGCGGGCTTCCCAATTTTGTCAGACCCTATGGAGATGATACACTACTATATATTGCTAGATTTCATTTGTAGAGCTGCTTTGTATATACAAGTGGAGGCTTAGAAGCATAAAAGATGGGTTTTGTGAAAATGCTTTGGGT
>QJSC01000976.1:0-21266 GCA_003697955.1 Calidris pygmaea | reverse complement strand
CAGCACAATGTTATTTTATGGGGGTCCCAAAGGTATGTTAATGAATTACTGGAAGGATGTTTAAGCAAGGAAGGATGTCTTGAAGCAGTCATGTTGACCTTGCTGGGAGATAGGGGATTCAAAGAAGGAACCCAGCTGTCTTGAGAAGGTGATTATCCTAAAAGGTGAAAAGTGCACAGCGAGGAAGACATACGGCCTTCATCCCGAGACCCCGGCCCACGACCACCAGGAAGCACTGCGCATGAGCAGCTGGGAGGAATCAAAGGCGGAGATTCATTATAATAAAGACTGCCCTTTTGGGAACAGGTTATGAATATGTATAGGCGCTTTATGAATAGGGAATACTTCATTGTATAAGTTCAAGAGAAATGTCTCAGGTGGCACGCACATTTGGAGGAGCGATCCCCTGTGTGTCCAGCGCTGCAATAAAGAATACCTGCTTAATAGTCATCCCGACTATTGAGTCCTGATTTCGTCTTTCACGGCATCAATAAATTGAACTAATTTCCCCAAGTCGAGTGTTTTGCCCATGATGGTAATTGCTGAGTGATCTCCCAGTCCTTATCTTGACCCACAAGCCTCTTGTTACGTTTTCTCTCCCCTGTCTAGCTGAGGAGGGGAGCAATAAAGCAGCTTGGTGGGCACCTGGCATCCAGCCAGGGTGAACCCACCACACAGTCTTTCAACCACAGCCCTCAGGAAGGAAAGTGGAGTAGTTCTCCATCATACTGAGAACATGTAAATATTTTCCAATATTTGGAATATACATTTTACTTGCAAATGCTCAAAGTAAGGGATATTCAACAAGTCATTTGGATTTTGACCTTGCAATAAATTCATACATACCAAAAAGGACATTTTACTTTTCAAATATGAACTACATTAAGAAGTCCTTAAACTCTAGCCTGCCTACCAACATTTAATAATGTGCATGCTAATATGAAAAAAAATGCTTCCCTTTTGATTTGTTTCAAGAGTCAAATCTCTTCCCTAGTACCACCAATACACTTCTTTTTATAGCTTTATATACGTAAAAATAAAATACATATTAATTCTTCAGCTGATTTTTTTCCAAGTGCAGAGGGAGGGGAGAAAAAAAGATGTATTATTAAATGGTTTCAACAAACAGGAAAAATCCCAACTACATAATGCAAAAAGGATTATTAGGTTATGAATAAGAGTAAATAGACAAAGAGCATGAAAGGAATAGGCTGTTTTGGGGAAATCTTTTGCCATTGAATTTCATTGCCAGCTTCTATGTTCCTTTGCTGTGAAAAGAAATGCTGTTGTGAATTGGTGGCTTTCATGCAATTTTGGCAAGATTTGGGAACATCGTAACAAGCATAAACAGATTTAGCATTCTTCACTTTTTGTCTCTTTCAAACATCAATTATTTAACTAGGTTTTAGCAAAGCTACTTTGTAATTAAACATCTCCATTCAAGTCTGACTCCCAAAGCCTGGGTTGAAATTCAGGCTTAACAAGGGATCAGCCAAACTAAACCAAACATTCAAGTTCAGATTCCAAGTAAGCAGTCAACTAGGTCACCGCAGATACACATTCTCCAAGGATCTACTCCATTTGTTTCAGTGCTGCAGAGAACTGTAGACAGAAGTGACCATCAAGGATAGCACACCCTGTCCTGGCAGACCTGAGCATGCAAGAAAGGCCTGATGGTCTCAGCTTCCATTGATTTCACACTCTGCATTCCACACACTAAAACTATTAAAAAAAAAAAAAAATGTAACAGCAACAGATGATTTTGAATGCAAAAATGCGAAATACTCCAAAGTTGACATCATGGGTCAACAGATTTCTACACGGAGCAACTGGAATGTATCAAGCTCTACCTAGGGGTGGATGAAGAACATGTTGAGAGCTTATGGGTAAGAATTAAGGGGCAGGCTAATATGGGAGACACTGTTGTGGGTGTTTACTACAGACCATCAAATCAGGAAGAGGAAGTCAACGAGGCCTTCTACAGACAGCTGGAAACAAAATATCAACCACCCTGATATTTGCTAGAAAGACAACACAGCCAGGCACACACAGTCCCAGAGATTTCTGCAGAGTATTGATGATAACTTCTTGACACAGGTGGTGGAGGAACCAATGAGGAGAGGTGCTCTGCTGGACCTTGTGCTGTTGAACAAAAGATAGACTGGTTGGGGATGTGAAGGTTGGGGGTAGCCTTGGCTTCAGTGACCATGAGATGGTGGAGTTCAGGATCCTGCGTGGAAGAAGCAGGATAAAAAGTAGAATTACAACCCTAAACTTCAGGAGAGCTGACTTTGGCCTCTTCAAAGACCTATTTGGAGGAATCCCATGGGCTAAGGCTCTAGAAGGAAGGGGGTGTAAGAGAGCTGGTTAATATTCAAGGTGCATCCCTAGGAGCAAGAAATCAGGCAAAGGAGGCAGGAGACCTGCAGGGATGAGCAGGGAGCTTCTGGAAAAACTCAGATGTAAGAAGGAAGTTTACAGAATGTGGAAAAAGGGACTGGCCACTTGGGAGAAGTATAGGAGCACTGCCAGAGTATGCAGGGATGCAACAAGGAAGGCTAAGGCCCACCTGGAAATAAACCTGGCAAGGGATGTCAAGGACAATAAGAAGGGCTTCTTCAAGTACATCGGTAAGAAAAGGAAGAGTAGGGAAAATGTGGGCCTGCTGCTGAATGAGGTGGGTGCCCTGGTGACGGAGGATGCAGAGAAGGCAGAACTACTGAATGCCTTCTCTGCTTCAGTCTTTACTGCTAAGTCTGGCCCTCGGGAATCCCAGACTGCGGAAGTAGGAGAGAGAGCCTGGAGAAAGGAAGACTCTCCCTTGATCAAGGAAGATCAGGTTAGAGATCATTTAGGCAAACTTGACACCCAAAAATCCATGGGCCCCAATGGGATGCCCCCGCGAGTGCTGAGGGAACTGAAAGATATTATTGCGAAGCTACTCTCCATCATCTCTGAAAGGTCATGGAGAACAGGAGAGGTGACTGAGGACTGGAGGAAAGCTAATGTCACTCCAGTCTTCAAAAGGCAAGAAGGAGGATCCAGGAAACTACAGGCTGGTCAGCCTCACCTCCATCCCTGGAAAGGTTATGGAACAACTCATCCTGGATGTCATGTCTAAGCATGTAAAAGACAAAAAGGTCATTGGGAGTGGTCAGCATGGATTCACCAAGGGGAAATCATGCTTGATCAATCTGATAACCTTCTATGATAGAATGACTGGCTGGGTGGATGAGGGGAGAGCAGTGGATGTTGTCTACCTCAACTTCAGCAAGGCTTTTGACACAGTCTCCCATAACATCCTCATAGGTACTCTTAGGAAGTGTGGGTTAGATGAGTGGACAGTGAGGTGGACTGAGAACTGGCTGAAAAACAGAGTTCAGAGGGCTGTGATCAGTGACACAGAGTCCAGTTGGAGGCCTGTAACTAGTGGTGTTCCCCAGGGGTCAGTACTGGGTCCAGTCTTGTTCAATATATTCATCAACAACCTGGACAAGGGGACATAGCGTATTCTCAGCAAGTTTGCTGATGACACAAAACTAGGAAGAGTGGCTGACACACCAGAAGGCTGTGCCGCCATACAGTGAGACCTGGACAGGCTGGAGAGTTGGGCAGTGAGGAACCTAATGAAGTTCAACAAGGGCAAGTGTAGAGTCCTACATCTAGGGAGGAAAAACCCCACGCACCAGTACAAGTTAGGGGTTGACCTGCTGGAGAGCAGCTCTGCTGAGAGGGACCTGGTGGACAACAAGTTGATCATGAGGCAGCAGTGTGCCCTTGTGGCCAAGAAGGCCAATGGCATCCTGGGGTGCATCAGGAAGAGTGTGACCAGCAGGTTGAGGGAGGTTATCCTGCCCCTCTACTCTGCCCTGGTGAGGCCCCATCTGGAGTACTGTGTCCAGTTCTGGGCCCCCCAGTTCAAGAAGGACAGGGAACTACTGGAGAGGGTCCAGTGGAAGGCTACGAAGATGATCAAGGGAATGGAGTACCTCTGTTATGAGGAAAGGCTGATAGACAACATAGATTTATTGCTGATCATTTAAGGCCCTTCAGAAGGCCCTTCTTAGCCACCATTAACAATCTGGCCTGCTCTGAGTTAAGCCAACGCACACTGATCACTCCCTGAGAAATATCTTTTTGCCTGATTACTGAAGACAAATGGGATGCAAGTCAGACATTTTGTTGTCATATGACATATTCCATTTAAATCCCAACATTCACCCAGAAGTGTGCAAGACTGCTTAGTTATGAAGCACAAGAAAAAAGTACTGGCTCAGACCACACCATATGGTTTCAAATCTATCACTGAGAGTTAATTTATAAAGAAGGCTTGTGGAACAAATAGTCCTATCATCTGCTGCTAAGCCTGATTCTGAGACTGCTGGTGAGATGCCTCCTTCCTCATTTCCTCACCACTACCTCCTCTCAGTAAGAGAACATACACGCTAAAGCTGTCGTTTAATACAAAACCACAAGCCCCCCGAGTGGAATTCTAGAAGGATTTGTAACATAAAATGCTGTTTTACAGTTGTAGGTAAACACTAATTGTACTTTTATAAATGATTATACTGTAGTTAGTACAGACATCAATTGCTTTTACAGATGACAGAACCAAAGTAATTTCTCCTTAAAGGGAACAACACTTCTTTAGAAAAAAAGACTAGGTCTTGATTACCAAGCTTTTTCCCCTTTTCTAAAGCACTACTTGTGCTCTTTCTAGATTACTTGTGAATACATACCGCATGGCTCTCAGTGCAGTTTTGTATGCCAATTCAGCATCGTGAGGTAGGAGAGAGGTGAAAAGATATTTGGCAAATGTATGCATTGGAACACTCTCTCGGTGGATGACTTCACCTAAACCACTATATGGTCCAGCTGCAGGAAAAGAGAAAGAGAACGTCAGTCTTTACAGACTGTTAAAACCCAACTTCTGGACCTTTAAAGTTAGAGTTGAAACTTTAAAGTTAGAGTTAGAATTGGTATTCAGAGATACTTTGCTGTACAAAAGGTAAAGTTACATTGACATTTTTGTAAAATATATTACAAGTATATTAAATACCATATATTCTTTGAGACAACAAGACAAACCACAAATTTTATAGCACTAAGCACACTACCAGTGCACACACAAATGACAGAACGGTCCCAGGGCTCCATGGGGCTCCTTCAGCAAGTCTATGGTATGCAAAAGTAGAAGGTGATAATCCTGGCTTTGCCTCTGCATAGTTATATTGTGTACATGAATCCGTATGCATACTTTGTTGGTGCTTTATCACAAATCCACCAGAAAAAAAAAACAAACAGTGGTTACAGTGGAAAAACATGTATCTTTAATTCAAATTACATGACCAATCACTACACCTGATCCCTGCTAATGTCTCACCTGACATTAGGCATTTAAATAACCCTTTGTTCTGGACTTGGTCTACAGATAAGACTAGGTCAGATCTTGTATCAAAGCTACTTTTGTTAGTCTGTTATAGCCACATGATCTTAAAAATTGTATTTGTTGTGGGGAAACTGTTCCCATTTTTTGGGCAACGGATTTTGCTTACACTCAGTGCAGACAGTGCAGTACTTCAACTTCATAACAGCAGTGTCAAGATTGACAACAGGAATGACAATTCTAAAAAAATTAAATGAAAAAATTTGCTTGCTGAGTTATGAATGTTCAAGCTGCATATGAATCCCAGTTTTACATTTTTCCTGCAACCTTAAGACTGTTATTCCTATTAAAAGGAAAACTGCATCAAACAGGTTTTTTACTTCAGCAGCTAGAGGTTCAAGCATTAAATGTTGCAAGATACAAAATAAGAAACTTACGTTAAGTATTATTGGACAATTATTGCACAAATAGCAGCCCTTGAAGTTACTATTTCCTCCTCTACTAGAGATTCCAACCCACCATACTTGGATGGATGAATGACTGTGTAAGCACACTTCTTCACTGCAGTCACACGTCATAGCTTCCAGCAGTGGTTCAAACTAACGTGGCTGACCCTACACTGAAGCAGATGAGGAGTACTCACAAAATTTATTCAACCACTTTTGCTGCAGAGGATGACGAACTCCATGAGAGAAACGGTAACAACTTGGACTGACACAGCTGTTCCAGCAATGTTTTTTTGACTGGTGCCTTAGCACAAAATGCGAAGATAAAAATCACTAGGCATAAAAAAATAAATATCTGAGCTCCATAAGCGGGCATTTCTGAAGACTGGGGCTCATCACAAAGGAAACATCAATGAAGATTAAGTAGGCGACAGTGTGTCTCTCAATCATTTAAAATTAAATTGAAAGCCATTCAAAACTAGCTGGCATTGCTTCAATGAAAGAAGCCATTTCATGTATGTTTGCCAGTTGGTGGTCGAGTCAAAAACTCAGTTAAGACATGAAGAATACATGACAAAGCATTTATATGAAAATATATTCTTCCATTAACTTAGCAGTTGAGTAAAAAATTAGAACAGTTCTTGCAACACAGTCTTATGTTCTGCTTTCCCATGCATTCAAATGCTAGCTACATACAGCATGCATTAATCTGCATTAACACCACAGAAATCAGCTTAATATTGGATTAAGCTTTCTTTATTATATCTACAGGACTTTAACTATAAAAACACAATAGATATGATTAGGATCTTAAATCACTGCACAGTTTTTTTCCTTCATGTGAGCTGGCAGTTTCTGCCTAACCTGGAGTAAACTGAAGCTATTGCAGAAAAGCCAGATTTCTCAGCACACAGTAATACAAGACCATCATTGCACACTGCTCACCACAGCAATTTTGTAGGTAGTTATTTTAGCAGATTTCCTGCTGTGATCACTTGTTTACTACTCTAAGAAAACAAAAAGAATATCAGCGATCAAAGTAGTAAACTAGAAGTATCAGAGAATACATGAGAGAAATCCTGTCTTTTCCTCATGAAGCATCCTTAATCAGTAAATAGATGCAGCAAACTGATTTTATAATCCACAGGATCTCTCTATGGTGGTTAATAGCTGGATCCAGCAAGCAACAGTTCTTGTCCAAAGGCCATAAAGCAGCAGTTAAAGCCACACCATAATAGAAACTCTCCCTATGGTGCAGCTTCAAATAGCACCATCAGTAGGTACCAAAGTCTTTAAGGATCTGGGCAATAATAGTGACTCAAAGCTGAGAACCCTAAACAACATACTGTGTCTCTTCCATTAAAGAAGTAGTTTTAACAGATAAATGTCTTGCAGAAAGAAAGCAAAACCTGACTGTCGTGTAACAGTCTTCACAACTTACCTAGAGCAGTATCACACTCCCCACCATCCCTTGAGCAAGCACTCAAAATTTGGACGATGCCTTTAGCTAATTGGTTCCTTTAAAGTTTTTCCTTCCATTTAAAAAACCAAAAAACCTAAAAAGACAACCTTAGAACCCACAAGACTATTCTCTGAACATGAGGATTAAGCGCTATATGTTAAGCCTTTTTAAAAGCTAAGGCAAAAGCATGCACTTTTCTGTACAGATTTTATTGTAATACACTGGATAATTTCCAAACACAAGTTATTTGTCTTAATCAAAATTTAGTCACAAGACCAGGCCTTAAACCTCAATATTTGACCATATATTTCAACTTTCATGTATGATACAAACTTAAAAGGCAAGTCATCTTCCTAATTGCTACAAAGAAAATGTTATATTTCTGTCCCAGCAATTCTAAGTGAATTTTCTGAGCTCTTCAGTTGGGAACAGAGGTAAAAATCTTCATACGTTTATAAAGCTGCCAGTTCTTTTTCAGGATACAAGTGACATTTAGAAATTTGCTACCCAAGAACTGCTGATGATAACTGATGTCTATATTATTTAATTGTGAGCCTGGATTGTATAATTAGGATACTGAGATTATGACAAGCAACAAATCTAAATTAACAAAATGCAATAAAAATTAAAATGAAAGGCTTATAGGTCAGTAGATGCCTTATCTCTAAAGTCGTGATATCTGAAGCATGTTTGATTTTCATAAGACTGGAAATAAAACTTTGCTGGAGTTCTACATCAAAAAACATCTTAAGTATGTATGTAATGCAGTTTCCACTGGAATACTATTTCAGTGGGCTTGTATAAGTGAAGACAGTTTAAAGAAGCAGTTAGCATCTACATTGAGCTACCTTCTAATAGGAAGACTGCTTGTTCTCGAAAAATCTTCACCAGAGTATCATCCAATTCAATTTCCTGTAGCTTAGAAATGAGCTGCTCCTCATTTCGACAAACCTTCTCTTGTGCATACAAGCCATCTGGCATTAGTCGTTGCTGTCCCAGTCCTATCAATGCTACTTCCACAGCCAGCGTTAAATAAGATTCCCCTTCTTCTAAGAACTTGTGCGCAGGCAGGTGCTGGTACTCCAGAGATTTGCATTGCCCCATGTTCCCTGTAAAGGGTGACACAAAAGAACACCACATCAGGAAATCATTCTAATCCATAATCTCCCTATAATGCCACATTTACAAATACTTCCTCTGCCAGTATTCATTTTTTAAAATTATTTAAATTACTAGGGCAATATCAAGATCCAATGATCCAAACTAAATTACCTGATCCAATTCCACATGGCAGAAATACACAAAACAATTAAGTTTTAAAAAACCCACTCAAGTAAAAAGAAAAATATATTTATTTTAAACTGCATGATTTTGAGAGAGGCAGTTTCTCCAGCTTTGTCTTAATAAGGCGAAAATTGGAAGATCTATTTCAATTTTTTTCCCCACCCATTTCCATATCTCCTTAAAGCTTTGATGTTGTATATTGGAAAGGGAAGGAGCTTATACACCTGCATAAATTTCAGTTGAAGCTATTAGGATTGTGCAAATACATTAGGCCTGGGAACTTCAAAACGCCCTGTTTGCTAGAAATCTTTTCATGCTTTTTTATTTGTTACAGTTGCATTTATGATACAAGTGATACAAGCTTGGGGAAGAATGGCTGGAGAGCTGCCTGGCAGAAAAGGACCTGGGGGTGTTGGTCGACAGCCGGCTGAACATGAGCCAGCAGTGTGCCCAGGTGGCCAAGAAGGCCAACTGCATCCTGGCCTGGATCAGGAACAGTGTGGTGAGTACCTGAGTACTGTGTCCAGTATTGGGCCCCTTACCACAAAAAAGACATTGAGGTGCTGGACCAGGTCCAGAGAAGGGCAACAAAGCTGGTGAGGGGTCTGGAGACTAAGTCTTATGAGGAGAGGCTGAGGGAGCTGGGGTTGTTCAGTCTGGAGAAAAGGAGGCTGAGGGGAGACCTTATCGCTCTCTACAACTACCTGAAAGGAGGTTGTAGCCAGGTGGGGGTCGGTCTCTTCTCCCAAGTTACAGGCAATAGGACAAGAGGAAATGGCCTCAAGTTGCACCGGGGGAGGTTCAAATTGGTTATTAGGAAAAATTTTTATACTAAAAGGGTCATTAAGCATTGGAATGTGCTGCCCAGGGAAGTGGTTGAGGCACCATCCCTGAAGGTATTCAAAAGACGGGTTGACATAGTGCTTAGTGACATGGTTTAGTGTTGGTCAGTGTTAGGTTGATGGTTGGACTAGATGATCTGAAAGGTCCCTTCCAACCTAGACAATTCTATGATTCTATGATAAACATGTATAATGTTTCTGACTTTTATTTACACTAGAAGTGCTACTTTTAGTAAAGATTACTTGGAAATTTCACACAGACCAAGCCATAAATTGCTTTAAAGAGTACTACTGATTCATTTGGCACTTCACAGATAGACCATGACAAAATGCTATCCCAACCTCTAGCAGTTTACTGTCTAGTTTGGAAACAAAAAGTTGTAATATACAGATGTAAGGAGACAGACAGCTGTAGCAAATGATAAGGCAGAATTGCATATTGCATATATATGCAGATTGCATGTGTGTGTGCGTAGGGGGAATTTACTTTTCAACACACAATACTTTTATTTCATGGGGTTGTTTTGTTTTTTTCTAATTGCAAAGAATCCAATTTCTTTTCATTAAAGTTCTTCCAGAATTGCTAGATATGGGACTAGAAGTTTATTGAAAAATATCTAATTGAATAAAATGAGTTTTGAGGCAAAGCCCCAAGAAGTTAGGGATGTCCATATAAAAGAGTTGTTGGTAGAGGGATGAATTGAGTTTCTGACCACACGGAAGGTGATAAGAAACTACCACAGAGGTGGAAAGAGACCGAGAATAAGGAATAAATCAGTTATACTCCTGGGAAGCAAATGCTGAAGTTAAAATGGGTGTACACAACCTGTCCTAAATCATGTATCAATACTGCACAACTGTTTTTCAATTCATAACCTTTATAGACCATATATGTTATAAATTTTAAGTGTTTTGTCATCAATGCGAAGTATTATGTACACTTGTACCTAAGTCATCAAATAACATCCTGGACTACATAGGAGGAATGTCACCAGAAGATCAAGGGAGTTGATCCTTCCCCTCTGCTCAGCACTGGTGAGACTGCACCTGGAGTGACATGTCCAGTACTGGGCTCCCCATGGAGATACTGGAGCAGACCCAGTGAGGGGCCACAAAGATGATTAAAGGACTGGAACACATCCCATATAAGAGACTGAGACAGCTGGTATTGTTTAGCCTGTAAAATAGAAGGCTCAGGAGGGTATTACCAAAATGTATGAAAATCTGATGGGAGAATGTAAAGAAGACAGTCAGACTCTTCTCAGCGGTATCCTGTGACAGGAAAAGAGGCAATGGGCACAAACTGAAATACAGGAAATTTCATCGGAGCATAAGAAAACACTTTTGTACTGTGAGGATGGTCAAACACTGCATGAGGTTGCCCAGAGAGATTGTACAGTGTTCATTTTTGGTGTTATTCAAAACACAACTGGACAGAGTCCTGGGCAACCTGCTCTAGGTGACCCTGCTCTGAGCAGAGCAGGTGGATTAGATGATCTCCAGAGGAGCCTTCCAATCTCAACAATTCTGTGATTTCCTGTAATTTCTCAAAAAGAGGACAGAGCAATGTATGTGAAGAGGGTTACTGCTATAAAGTCTTATTCTGTTTTATTTCAAGCATGAAATATGTAATTATCTTCAGGAATGAGTAACTGGTAATTTTTGAAGTGCTTTCATATAACTTATGTAAGACAAATTAAGATATTGTTTTTGCAGAGGAACAACTTGGTCAGTCTGCAATGAGGTAGCTAGGAAATGATTAACAACACAAAGACTTACCAGGAGACATGCAAGAATGCTCATCCCTTAGAGAAAGGAGAAAACAGTCTATGCCAGATTGGCAGTTTAACAGGAGGATGAACGTTTAACTGAGATCGGCAACCTTGAGCAATATTACCAAAAAAGGGAAGAAATAAACAGGTGAAGTAAGAGGTATAGGTGGGGTGATGGGGAGAAGTAAACAGAGGTGGGAAAAATGGAAGTAGTTTTAGGCGCCTTGGATAGGCTGTAAACCCTTAAGTACCTAGCCAATGGGGAAACAGGGGAGGGAAACGAAATAAAAAGGAATTACTCCGAGAACCAGTGTGCCTGCTTGCCTGGTTGCCTGTTCTTGCAAGAATGTGTAAATAAAATGTGCTTTGTATTGATCACTGCCTGAGCCATTGTTATTGGATAAGGAGCGTTTCTCACACTTATAACAAAATTTTACTTAACACAAGGGAGAGAAAATGTTTATTCTTAGGGAATGCAAATGTGAGTTCTTACACTATAAAGAAAGTGGCTTTGAAGTTAATTCAGAAAGGCAAGATAGAAAAATGCCTCCAGTTACTGAAGGCTTAGAGAAGACTGCTCCCTTTGCATTGCCTTACCCGTGAAGTCTGAGAATCCATGGAAGTCCTCATCATTCACCCTGCAGGCTTCCATAAGGCTACTGAAGAGGGTGCCAATCGGATCCAAAGGGTGTCCCACCCAACTTTCAATATTTGTTATTGAGGTTACTCCTTTGTGTAGAAGTTCTGTGACAGAAAAGATGGAGGGAAGAGAGAGGGAAAGAGAGCACGTTAGCCCCTCAAAAAAATTATAGAAGTACAACTGATTAAAATTCCCTCAGTACAGAATTCAAAGTATTTCCAGTAGCTTCTGCTTAGAAGGAGAAAATAGTATCTTTCAGGGTGAACTCATTGCACTTTGTAAATATGATAAAAGAGGAAAAAAAGAAAATGGAAAAAGGCCAAATATTTTGAGCAATAGCAAAGTGCATTATAGATTAAAAATTTCAACGGCAGTATCTTTTGAAATCTCTTACTTGATACCAGTAACTCTTCTGAAAATGTCTGCTGAAAAATTACAGCAAAGACTTTTTTTGGTAAAGTATTCACAACTGTTTCCTCACTTAAAAGACACAGTACCATTTTTACATTTTAAGTGAATCTGATGGCACTAAAATACATTAAAATATTCTAAAATTTCCATTTTAATAAATTAAATATGATCTTATCTTGCATCTAAATATTTATTGAAGTAATAAACTCAGGATGACAGCTCCTAAAAAAAAAAGGATAAAGTATTTAAATGAGGTATATGAGAAAAAATTGTCCTTTAAGTGCATGTTTTTGTCATTCTAAATTTTCAGTCAACAAATACCTTCGTGGATACTTTGTTTTGTAGCCCTCATCCATCCGTCAGTTACAACATGAAAAAAATTGTTTTAGCATAAGGAATTGAAGGAAGTGTGGCTGTGTAACATGTTAGAGAGTCCCCAAATCCCTTTTTTTATTAAGGGTCTTATGGCAGTAGCTCCCTTTTGACTTCAACTCCCAACTTTTTTCTCCTAGATACATACACACGACTGAACTATGAGAGATCAGGTGCATTACAAGTGACCATTTAAAAATTGTATACAAGCCATTACGGATGCTCTGTTTTTCTGCCTAACTTGTACCTGCCTTTCTCACTAACTTGTACCTGCCTCTGCTCTCTCTTGTTCACAAAGTGCCATCTGTCCAGGTTTGAGGTAAAACAGAACCAAGTTTCTATTCAGTAATTTTACTTTTTAGCTGGGCCTCTTCTAATGAACTAAACTCCGAAATTAACAGCTTATTTTTCAGAGACTGTTCACTCTCACAGTGATAAGACCTGATTATACCAAGGAATGGTATGCAGAGAGGCCCTTGCTTATACTTATTGCTATAACAACCAAGGTCAGCTAAATTTGCTATTTGCCCCATTGGAGGGTCGGAAGTGGAAAAGCGTAGAGGAGTCCCACCTGTAGGGAGGAACGGACAGGACAGGTGACCCAAACCTGACCAACAGGGTATTCCATCCCATCTGCATCATGCTCAGTATAAAAGCTGAGGGATCAAAGGGTCAACTCTCTTCCTTCAATGGCCGACGTCCGAGGAGGACTATGTCTGTTCGTCTGCCTTTGATCCCGATCCATGTGTTCCTGACTCCAGAGCTGGAATCCAGCTCCTGTCCATCACCAAGTCCAGCCTGGGACTTTTCCCCTGTGCCTGCTGGTGACGTGATCATCATCCTGGGAGCTTGATGTGATTTTGTATATACTGTATACATTTTTCCTTTTTTAAATTTTATTATTATTATTTATTATTTCATTATTTATTAATATTTTCATTAAAGTAGCTTAGTTTTTTTTCTAAACTCATAAATCTCTTTTATCTCTTCCTCTCCTCTCTTCATTTAGAGGGGGGAGGGAGGGGCCATATGTCATTCTGATTGGTCAATCTGGCCACAACCATGACGCCATCTTTCTGAGTAACCATACGTATTATCACAAAACTTAAAAAACTTGCTTCTTGCCTATTTAAATCATAGAATCATAGAATGGTCCAGGCCGGAAGGGACCTCCAAAGGTCATCTAGTCCGACCTCCCCGCAGTCAGCAGGGACACCCCCAACTAGACCAGGTTGCCCAGGGCCTCATCGAGCCTCACCTTGAATATCTCCAGGGATGGGGCCTCAACAACCTCCCTGGGCAACCTGTTCCAGTGCTCCACCACCCTCACAGCAAAGAACTTTCTCCTACTCTCCAATCTAAATCTGCTCCCCTCCAGCTTAAAGCCATTGCCCCTCGTCCTGTCACTGCAGGCCTTTCTAAACAGGCTCTCCCCAGCCTTCCTGTAGGCCCCCTTCAGGTACTGGAAGGCTGCTATTAGGTCTCCCTGGAGCCTCCTCTTCTTCAGGCTGAACAATCCCAGCTCCCTCAGCCTGTCCTCGTAGCAGAGCTGCTCCGAACCCCTGATCATCCTTGTGGCCCTCCTCTGGACCTGCTCCATCAGGTCCATGTCTTTCCTATGTTGAGGGCTCCAGACCTGCACACAATACTCCAGGTGAGGTCTCACCAGAGCAGAGTAAAGTGGCAGAATCACCTCTCTGGACCTGCTATCTTTTGATGCAGCCCAGGATGCGGTTGGCCTTCTGGGCTGCAAGTGCACACTGCCGGCTCATGTCCAGCTTCTCGTCCACCAGCACCCCCAAGTCCCTTTCCTCAGGGCTGCTTTCTAGTACCTCACCCCCTAGTCTGTACTGATGGCAAGGATTGTTCCGGCCCAGGTGCAGAACCTTGCACTTGTTCTTGTTGAACCTCATGAGGTTCACCTGGGCTCACCTCTCCAGCCTGTCCAGGTGACATCTGGATGACATCCCGTCCCTCTGGTGTATCAACAACACCACACAGCCTGGTGTCATCTGCAAACTTGCTGATGGTGCCTTTAATCACCCTGTCTATATCATTGATAAACAGTACCGGTCCCAGCACGGACCCTTGAGGGACACCACTTGTCACTGCTCTCCATCTGGACTTCGAGCCATTGAGTACTACCCTCTGGATGCGACCATCCAGCCAGTTCCTTATCCACTGAACAGTCCACCCATCAAATCCGTACCCCTCCAATTTGGCAATCAGGATGTTGTGGGGGACCATGTCAAAGGCCTTTCAGAAGTCCAGATAGATCACATCCATAGGTCGCCCCTTATCTACTGACCTAGTCACTTTATCATAGAAGGCCACTAGGTTAGTCAGGCAGGACCTGCCCCTAGTAAAGCCATGTTGGCTGTCCTGGATCACCTCCCTG
Organism: Calidris pygmaea; assembly: GCA_003697955.1. NCBI lineage: Eukaryota > Metazoa > Chordata > Aves > Charadriiformes > Scolopacidae > Calidris > Calidris pygmaea. The sequence continues at coordinate 6,253 of QJSC01000976.1, read as the reverse complement.
TCCTTCATGTGCCCAAGCATGGTATCTAGAAGGATCTGTTCCATGATCTTCCCAGGCATCGGTAGTTCCCAGGGTCCTCCTTTCTACCTTTTTTAAAAATGGGTGTGATGTTTCTTTTCTTCCAGTCCGCAGGGACTTCACCTGACTGCCATGATTTTTCAAATATCAAAATGTGTGGCTACAAAGTGAAACACAGCCACACTGTTGAACTGAGTGTTCAGGAGGGTGCCTTATTTTTTTTTTAAAGAATCAACTGATATATAATATGAAAAACAAACAAATAAATAATTGTCTTACTAACAAATACCATGTGCTAAAGACAACAGGCAAAAGCACATAATATTACCAAAAAGGATTACTATCAGTGACTTCTTACTGACTTACTTATATTTCATCTACTGTGTCAACTTATGAGCTTCACTTGTGTCATGCCAAACAAAGGCTCCAGTCCTCCATACATGTAGAAATTTAACTTTAAATCACACAAGTGGTTCCATGGACACCAGATCAGTCACATAAATGAAAGCTAAGCAGAAGCAAGTGGTGGTTGCTGAACTGAAACTGTAGCTGCAGAATTAAACTGCTTACAGAGAAGACCAGCACATTTTGCAGTACTAAAAGAATATTTTTTTTAAATTCCAGACGTAAGAGGAAAAAAAAAAACCAAAAGCAGTGAGTAACAACACAGAAATGATAAACTTCTTTGTTTTGCGGTAGGATGAATCCATTTCATACACTCCATTTTTAGCAGAATATTAGTTGACAGCTATAGAAACTACTCACAGGGAAAGGAACTTAACAGAAATATTGAATGTCTAGATACTGCATTAGCAACTGGGAATGAAAAGGAGCAGTACTACAACCAGCACGCTTACAGCAGACCTTTCACACCTGTCAGTTGTATGTACACACACTGACATAGCCCCCTCCCTTCTTACCTCCTCAGTCTGAGGAGCTGGAAAAGGTGCAAAGCTTTTAAGGAAGCACATGTTAAGGAAATATATATTACACGATAAAAAGACTCAGAAAAATCCTCCTAAGTAATAATACAAAGTGCTTTTAAGTTTTTTTCAAATCTAAGATCCACAATAGTGCTCAACACTTCTTCCTTGGGCACTGTGAAGAAGAAATGGAGACACACAGGAACTAATTATTATTTTTTTTCAGTCAGGTGTCTATCTTGTCTTCACTTCAATTTCTAAATGATCATTTCCGGGAAAACACCCGCACATACACTTGAAAAATTTACACACGTGACTTCACACTGATATTTTTGTCTACAATGCATGAGGATACACATAGTTAAGAGTAGCAACAAAGTTCTTGTAGTAGCCGATAACGTAATTCCAGTTTTTCCATGTGCATTCATTACCCACAAAGCCATCCCTTTCTTCTTCCACTACCTCTTCAAACTTATGACAAAGTTCAGTGCAGGATTATTTTTGGTAGAATGTTCCTTCAAAAAAATAGGGTTAGTGCTCAGAGGAACACCACAGAACATTTTATAAAGCCAGTGTTTCAAAAAATCTCATTTCCAGTGACCTGAATCCACTAAAGTTTTAAGCACCATAAGAGACTTTTGGAAAAAACTGCCAAATTTGATGAATTTCTGTAGTACAGACTTTGCCTTGTTACCCTTAATGTCAAATTTAGGCTTCCAACTCAGAAATATATAGCTCTGCTAAATTATATGTCAGAGGAAAAAAAATATTTTAAATACCTGATGTGCCAGTTGTAAAGCTCTGTTTAAAAGCCTATAAATTACACAAGGATGAATATTTACACTGTAGAACCAAACCCCCTTATTTGGATAAAGGCCCCATCATGTCAGATGTAGTGCAGAAGACAGAACAGAGTCCTTGCCCTGCAGAGCTCACAACCCATCTTAAAAAAACCTCCAACATCCAGAATGTGATATTACCACTATGATCATTTGGACTGAAGAGTTAAAGTCACCTCTTCTGCTTTAGTTTCAAAAGCAGTTTTCTCATGCAAAGTTCCAGTCCAGTGTTATTGTCACCTTGTCATGTCCTTTGCCCTTCTCTCTTCCCCACATTTACCTTTCTTCTGAGCCTGGAACATTTCCAGCTGTTTCTGCTGCTGCCTTCTTAGCGTATTAACAATAGCTATTGCTAGCCTCAGTGCTTCTCGTGGGTATCCATGAGATCGTAACGCATCCACCCTCGCACAGGCTGTAGGAACATGTTCTAAAATGGAGAAAATAATTGAGGAATAGCAATGCTTCCATGTCTGCAATGGCCTGTTTTGCTAGGTTACTCAAAAGGGGCTTTTTTGTTTGTTTCCTTTGCTTTGTTTTTAAAACTATGGAAGAGACACTTAAGGACTACTTCTGAGACAGCATTTCAAGGGAGCCTCTGTTCTTTTTGCCAGGCTTTTCATTCATCATCCCATAATCCCCCCAAAATAATGCCACAGAAACCGAACAAAGCAGCAAGTCATGGAAAAGTCTTTCCGGTTTAGCCACTTACCATGCCAGAGGGGCCACCCTTGAGAGTCAAAGAGTGAGTTTTCAGTGTCGTCATGGTAACAGTAGTTGGTGTATAGGTCACTGCTAATAACATGCTGTAAGTGGCTGTCCTCCCAGTGCAGATCACACGCCTCTATGGCTCGAGTGAACACCGTCCGATGTGGCCTGTTTGATGAATCTGTAATTTTCACAAGTTCAGAAAGCTGCATCAGTTTTTACTTATTCATATGTGAATCAGTCATTCACAGCATTCTTGTCTTCTGCCTATTCACTAGTCCCCAACTGACGGCAGCCTGCCTTGCCCCGCTCCACAAGGAGTGGCCCACAGATGACACTTCACAACCCAATAGCTCAGGCAAAGTGCATGCCATTCACTTTGCATTCAGAGAGATCTACAAACCAGCATGGGTAATGCTAAATAAGACTTTACAAAGGGAACAGCTAGAGATGACAGACATTAAACAGCATATACAGAACTCCCCTAAAAACAAACTAGAAAGTATATGGCACATAGCTACTCAAGCATCCCCAGCTTCTCTCCTCAGACCCAGAGCTACTTAGGATGAGAGAGAAATAAACATTGCGTGTTTTCTTTGAGATGTGACATTAACTTTGAACACTTGTCTAATTTTTTGTCATAAACATATACAAATACTGCAAAGAAAGCAAGGTACTGAGGCCATGGGACTGACGTAATCCTTACTGGACATCTTCCTATGGCACTGTGTCTATGAATATTTAAATGCTGTGTCAGAGTTGCCAGTAGCCTGCCCAGGTTGGACTGAACATCACAAGATTCAGAAAGCAAAACACCTCTGTAGGAAGGTATATGTTGAATGAACTTCTGTCCCCAGCTAGCTGCAAGATTTAAAAATGAACCAAGTCTATTTCCTTCAGAGGTGATCTTCCAAGAAAAAGAAACAAGGAAAAACCCATCTAAGCCCAAATCTGCCACTTCCCACAAGCACTTAATTTTAACGTTATCATTATTATATGAAATATGTATCAAAATACTGAGGGTTTTGAGGATTATGAGGGCTTTTTTCCCAGGTAAATATCCTGCATCTTCCTCAGTTATTAGCAAAGTAGCAACCTTTGCTTGAAGGAGAAGGCTTCTGTCAGATTTGATAATCACATTTTAGGCTAGACAGTGTGATATCGAGTAAGAAAGACACCTCCTCCAAGAAGGCAGTGTTGCCTCTGCAACCCCCCTCAGTCAACGCAGACTGCACAACACAGAGCATATCACATAGATAGTTGCTTTAGTTTCTCACACACTCAGTTTAATGCAGTTACAACAGATTTCCATTTAAGTAAGGATCACAGGCTTTGTAACTGCAAACAAAATAAAAACCCCAACACCAGAAGAGATATAAGATTATAGTCAAGCAAAGAAACAATAGGCTTTTACATGACATACTTCAGGGATATCCAATTTTCATGCAACAAGTATTTTATTTATTTTACTTTGAAAACATTGCAGCCCCAGTGCACACAACCCACCCACCCATTTATCCTTTCTGCAAGGATAGTATTAGTGAAAATAAATTTGGCTGGTCAATCTTCAACAAGAAATTTAGTTGTCCCAGGAAAGAGTGCTGAATTCTGCAAGGCTAGAGCATACAAGATAGAGACTATATTATATGTTGCAGTCAGTACATACATTTAAGCTCACCTTGGTTAGCATTTGCACCCTGAGGCAAAGCATTGGTTAAATTGGGCAGCTCATTTCCATGGTTTCCATCTTCCCAGGGACAAACATCCACATTGTTCCATTTTTTCAGCTGTTTTAGCCAACTGGCCTTCTGCTCCAACTTGCAGTGGGGATTTAAGACTATACACATCCACAGAGCACCTGATTTTAAAAAAAATTGCTAAATTAGGTGTTCTATTTACAATGCAACAGCCAATGACTAATTGCAAACTTCTATACTGCAACACTTTTTCTCTCCTCAAAGGCTACATTGCTTGTTTCCCAGCTGTATCTGACATCAGGCAGACTGAATTCCTGATGCAGAATCTTGGAGTTGGTGTGGCCTATCTGAAGCAGTTGAAAGACTGTATCAAGCCAACCTTCTCAAATAAAAGGCATTAAGTGGATCTTTTGTATTAGAAAATCCATAGTTCACAATGTATGGCCCATCAGACAGGAACACCAGTCAAAAGCAAACAAGAATTCACATAAAGTTACAGCAGGAAATTATCCAAGTTTTTCTTCTAATTTTTTGTACCAAACACAAATGTTGTTTTCTACAAACAAGAACTATGTATCTTCCAGCTTTGCATTATAGGAACCAAACAAGTGCATTAGTAAGACATGCATTTTATAAACATATACATTCACACTTAAAACCTAGCAGAAGTACTGCTGATCATATAACTCATTCCCAAACATATCTGGACCTCAGAGATTCAGTAAACACTGGTTTTTCACAGTCTAATAAGAATAAGATATTTTTACTGCTACTTCTTCACTAATTTGGTTACACTAGAAAATTTGTTTTACATTTTCTGTTTATGGAGCTTGAATAGAAAGCTAATTTGCACTGACGTTTCACGTGTGCCATCACTTTAGAACCTGCTCCCTGACATTATATGGCAGGGCAGGCATAAATACATCAGGGTCTCTAGCAACTATTTTCAACCTGAAAGACTTTTCTCTAAATCAGCTGTCTCTTAATCAGCGTGAACTTTGACAAAAGCATGAAGACATCTGAAAGTACTGTTTAGCAAGAGTTCATTTGTTCATTAAGAACATGCCTTGTACACTACAAGAGATTTAAAGAATATGCTTAAACTATGTAATCTTCATGACAGGCTCAAAAAAAAAAAAAAGAATAAAAATGCAGCTGGTCTTTCCAAAAGAATACAGTTCTCATATTCAAGTATTCTTTTGCTAACTAAGAATGCAAAATGGATACCCAAGAGCACAGGCCATGACATTACATTTATTCGTAAAGTAACTCAGTATGTTGGTATGTCACAGCACAGTAGCCAGTGGAAACAGAGCTTGATCCTTAAGGTTGCAAGTCTACTGCTACTCAGGCTGACATGGAATGGGAAAGTAATATCAAAGAAATCTGAAAACCACAAAAATAAGATATGGTACAGTGCAGAACACCACAGAGATACTACACTAATGCAGATTACTGCACAGTAGTTACGTACAGTAGAGCACGCTGTTTTGTTGTTTTTTGGGGGTTTTGTTTATGGGGGTTTTTTTGGTTGTATTTTGTTGTTTTTTTTAAAAGTGTCCAAAACTTGTCATGGGAGTGAATAAAGCCAATACTCTTTTTAAGAACTTCTTTTAAAATCAAATCATATGACTTTCTTTAGACATGCTCTTTGACACACTTCACTCCCCAAACACAGTCAATTTATAGAATAGAATCATAGAACGGTTTGGGTTGGAAGGGACCTTTAAAGGTCATCTATAGTTCAACCCCCCGGCAATGAGCAGGGTCATCTTCAACTAGATGAGGTTGCTCAGAGCCCCATCCAACCTGACCTTGAATGCTTCTAGGGATGGGGCATCTACCACCTCTCTGGGCAACCTGTGCCAGTGTTTCACCACCCTCATTGTAAAAAATTTCTTCCTTATATCTAGTCTGAATCTACCCTCCTTTAGTTTAAAACCGTTACCCCTTTTCCTATCGCTACAGGCCCTACTAAAAAGCCTTTCCCCATCTTTCATATAAGCCCCCTTTAAGTATTGAAAGGCATGTGGTTGTACCAGTCTGCTTAAGGCAGTATTTTAAAAGGTGC
>QJSC01000975.1:4773-21394 GCA_003697955.1 Calidris pygmaea | reverse complement strand
CCCCCCCCCCAGGACCGTGAGTAAATGCAGAGGGACCAGCCGGTGCCAGCTGTGGGAGGGGGGTGGGTAAGGCAAAACGTCAGCCCCCCCCGCGCTCCCCCCACCACCAACAGAACAAATGATCCCCCTCCCCTGGTAACGGCACCGCCCCCGGCTTCCTCCACGGACAATTAGTGTCTTCTTGTTAAAATGCTCCAAGTTTGGTAATTTAGCGTTAAAAGCCTCCTCGGCCGCCTCGAAACCCAGCGCGGGGGTGGGGGGGGGGGAAGCCGTGGGGCTGGGGGGGAGTTTGGGGTGTGACGCTGGTGGGTGGCATCGGGGACATCGCCCCGTGGGAGCAGGGATGGGGGGTGTCCCCCTCCAGCCGCCCCACAGCCCCCCCGGGGGCTCCTCTGGCTGGTCCCTTCCCCCCCCCCCGGGCTCCTCCACTGGCTCCTGTGCAAAAAAGCAATTAGCTGCGTGGGGGTAACGAGGCTCCGCTGGCCTGTCCCAGCCCTCCCCCACCTCGCTCCGGTGACCACGCAGCGTGTCCCTCCCCAGCTCCTGGCTCGGCCCCAAGGGACAGGGCACAGAGCCACTTCTGGTCCCCAAGAGCCACCACCCGTGGCCCAGTGGCCACCCCGAGCCCCCGTGGCCGGACACAGGGTCTGTGATAAGGAAGGGGGGGCGGGGGGGAAGGGAAGGACCCGTTGGGGGTCTGCCAGGACGGTCACCGAGTCCCTGGGGGGGCTGCAGAGATGAGGGTGGGCTGGCAGAGAGGGCTGAGCCGGGGGGGTCCGCTCGTCCTGGCGCAGCCGGGAGAACCAAAGAGGTGGGGGTTTCTCATGCAGGATCCTGGGGGGGCAGGGGACGGGGGGGGGGTCCGGCTGAGGAAGAGGAAGGAGGTCCGTCTCTCCGCTCCGGAACAATCCGCCTGCGCAGCCCGCTTTCACCTGGGGATGGGGGGCAGAGGGGGGGCCCCGCGTGTAGCTGGAAAGAGAAGAAAACCAGTTTGAGACCAGAACTGGAGGGAGGGATGGCTGGAATGATGTGTGGCCCCCCCCCCCCCCCCCCGATTCAGAGCACAGCCGCCTCGGCGCTCCGCAGAGAGGGATGCAGCACGGCTGCTTTCCCTCCTCCAACTCCCCCCCCCTCGCTGTCCTCCCCCCTCGTCCTCCCCGCAGAGATCCGGAGCCTGGGATTTGCGCCCGGCTCCAGCCGCCGCAGCAGCACGGAAAGCTCAGGGCTTTTTCAAATCCACATTAAACATTCATCGCTCTAAAAATAAACGAGCATCCCCTTCTCCCCGGAGTCTCCTGCGGGATCCGCAGGGCTGACGCGCAGCAAGGGCACCCCGCCTGCCACTGCCACCGCTCCGAGGTCCCCATCCCGGGACACACGGGGTGGGGGGGGTCTTTACACCCCCCCCAGCCCCTACCCAACCCCAGCTTCAGCCACGGGGACGGCTGTTGGGGTCCCTTTGTAGCTCCAGCACTAAAGGCGCTCGGCGCAGGCAGGAAAACGCCCTGCGGCGTTTCTCTGAGCAGGAAAAAAAAAAGGGGGCAGGTGGAGGGGTGGGGGGAACAGCACAGCCCAAATCCTGGGGCCCCCCCCCGAGCGCAGGAGGCTGCCTTCGGGGCTCAGCACCCCCAGGGAGGCTGTGCAGGCCCCGGGGCAACACTGCTGCTGCTGCGGAGGAGGTGGATCAGGAGCCCAGGGCAGCTGACACCAGCCCCTGCATGAGCCACCCTGAGCTGGGACAAACAGGACAGCGGGTGCTGTCACCTCCTGCCACCCTCGAGAGCTAGGGGACAGCAGGACACCTTCTCCTCCCCCCTTTACCTCTGTTTGTTTTGCTGGGGTAGATTCTCTGGAAGTATTTATATTCTTCTGGGGCTGGGAAGTCTTCGACGGGATGAAAGGAGTATTTGGATTCAAAGTCATCTGCGGAGAAGGGGGGAACAGGCAGGTCAGGGAGGTGGCTCTGGACGAGCACCCCTAAAGCGGAAGGGCTCCAGTTCCGCCCCCCCCCCCGCCTCCAGGAGAGGGGCAGACCCACATCTGGGACCCCACTCACCCAGGAATGCTCTGACGGTGGAGATGGAGTCCCGGTGCCCGTTCCGCACTGGGGGAGGTGGCGGCGGTGGCCCAGCCGGTGTCCTCGTGGGCGGTGGCGGCGGCTTCCCTCGGCTGGGGGGCTCGCTGGAGCCGTGCAGTCTGTAGGGGGGCGGAGGTGGGGGGGCGTCACGCCCCCCGTTTCGCAGCATCGGCGGAGGGGGCGGTGGGGCTGCAAGGAGAGCTGGGTCAGCCCCGGCACGGCCCACCGCCGCCTGCCAAGGCACGGCATCCCCAGGGCAAACCCTCCCTCCGGCAGCGGGGCCAAGGACATCCTCCGAGGTAGCCTTTCCAGGCCGGTTGCTGAGCCAGACCGCGCCAGCAGCCAGCAGGGCCGGCCCAGGGATGCTCCTACGCACACCCAGCAGAGATTTCCTGCTCATTCCCGACATCTGCATTCCTCCTCCTCAGCTGCAGCGGAGGGGACCGGCTCCCCCCCCAGCTCACCGCCCACCCCCAGTGGGGCTGCTCCATCCCTTACACGCTCCCAGTTCACAATCGGACCCAGTTCACCCTCTGCACAAGGGGGGGGGACCCGAGGAGCAGCTACGAGCCCGCGGAAGCGAGGGTTTGGGGGCAGCAGCTCCACTTGGAAGCAAGATGCTGCCTGCCAACCACGTCTGCACCGCCACCGAGGCGGTGACAGGACCCACGGCCCCTCCGACCCACCTCTCGCTCCTGCCCGGCCTCCCACGGATGCACAGCAGCAGTTCATGCTCCTCATTAGGCTAATTACACACAGACTAAGAGAGCAGATCCCCAGCCATAACTGAAAGGAAGGATTTCTGGCAGGGCCGGAAGGACAGAGCGGCTTGGCAGGGGACCAGGCGGGAGCTGCGGTCTGGACGCAGAGCCCAGGAGCGCGCCGGGGGGGGGGACACCGGGGCAAAGCCATCGCCGCTCCCGGTAACTGGGACACGCTCGCACCCAGCTCCGTGTCCACAGGGGCAACGACAAGCTGATTTCACTGAGCCACACCTTCGAACGGTGCCCGACACCAAACCCCTGCACCAGCGGAGACAGAGACTTCATCGCCAGCCGTGCTCTGACCCACCCAGCGCCAAAACCAGCCCAGAGAGGGGCAGGACAATTCCCGAGCGAGGGTCTGGCTGCACCGCCAAGGGAAAGGCTTCTCCCTGCTCTGCTCCAGCTTTTTGTCACTGTCCTGGTGACATTTGGGAAGCTCGAGGGAGCAGCCACAGTATACATAGCTCAGGCTCCACTATGTTGTCACCTCCCACCCCAGGACACGTCATCCTCAGGGACAGGAGCTGCCCAGCCACAACCCCCCACCACCAACAGGCATGAAAGGAGCTGGATAAAGAGATGACAGGACCAGGGACACGTATTAAACATGGCATGAAGTTACTGCCCCCGGCACAACCCCTGCACCCGCTTCAACCTCGCTGTGCCCCTGGGCCAACTCTTCCCCCAGCATCTCCTGCCGGACACCAAACACCCCATGGATGCCACAGCCCGACCCACCACGGCCCGAAGGAGCCAGGCCCGGGCAGAGCACATGGTTCTTACCTGCTCCCCGGCTGGGGGGGTCTCTGGCCGGCGGAGGGGGGCGACTGCTCTGGAGAGAGGGGGAAGCTGAAGCGGGAGGTGGGGGCGCAAGACCCCGCAAAGGGCCCGGCGTCTTCCTGTGCAAGGAGTTGTGTCTCTGTGGCAGCTCCGGGGCGGACTCGTTGATGGGGCTGGAAGGGCCGTTGGGGACACCGGGGGGTTGCCGATAAGGGGGTGGAGGGGGTGCGAGAGACTGGCCCTGAGCCCCCGACCCCGTTCGGATACTGACTGGGGAAGGAGGGGGCTTGATGGGTGGCGGGGCGGGGGGTCCGTCCCTGCTCACGGGCAGTCGCTGTCCCGGGGTGGGTGGCAGGGGCTTCTCCCGGTTGTAGGAAGAGACCTTGGCGCCGTGTGCCGGCGGGGGAGCGGGCGGCGCGGCGGCACGGCGTCCCGGCGGAGGGGGCGGCGGGGCGGACGAGCTGTGCTTCATGCCGGTGCTGCCGGCGGTGTTGGGCCGGGAGAGGTCCGGCAGGGAGGGCCTCTGGGTGCGCGGCAGCTCCGGGGGAGAACCCCGGTTGTTGTCAGCATCATCTTGAGGTCGGCTGTTGTTGGCCGGTACCGGGGGCCTGGGGGCTGCTGCTCTGGCACCGGGGACTTGAAGGGTCTGTTTAGTGGAGGTGTCTGTGGGGAAGGAAAGCGAGAGCGACTGTTCAGGCACGGCACGGGATGGGAATCGGAGAGAACGACGTGTGGTGCTTCATCCCCGGAGCCTGCACGGAGCACGGGGCAGGCTGCCCGCTCGGCCGAGCCGGGCCAGACCGCAGGGAAGGCTGTCTGGCACAGGCAGGGAGCTGGCAGCGTGCTCAGCCACACACGGCTCCTCTCTCGCCACCGCTATTCGCTCTCTGGCTGGCTGGAAGGCAGGTTGCCACAGAAAACAGCGGAGAGAAACGTTCAGCAGCACACGCGACTCTCGGGCCCCCTCCAAGGAGGTTTGTGTCATTGGACACTGCGGCACGGAGAGAGCGCAGTTCGCCTGCGGCCACAGGCGGGGCGTTGATTTGGGGTCCCTGCCTCTAAGCAGCTGAAATCCCCAGGCAAACAGGGCAAGATCCTCAACCCCCTCCCGCTCGGAGTGCTCCCCAGGGAACCCCCAGGCAAACGGCAGTCTGACGGCCATTACCTGAGCTGTCCTTGGCTCCCACGGGTCTGAGCTTGGGCACACCACCTTGGAAGAGGCCGCCCTTGGGCTGGATGGCAGCTGAGCTAGAGCCGTAGCTGCCGCTGCCACCCTTGGGTTCTGAAATGAAAGAGGCAGAGAGGTTAAGCCTGGTATTACCAGCTCCTCCAACGAGGGAACCAGACGGGCGACAGCCCAGAAGCCATCCTGAAGGGCCCAGCGTGGTGCTGAGTCCCTCCCGGGGTGGGGGGTACTCACTCTCTAGGATTGGCGCGCTCCGGTCATTGATTTGTGTCACTTTCTTTAGCTTGGTCCCTTTGCAGATGTCCTGCAGGAGAGCCCCACGGCCCCGCTGCTCTTCTCGGCTCAGTTTCGGGGGCTCTGTGTTCGCCTGGAGACAAGCAGCAGCTCAGCAGGAGCTCACCTGGAGACACCCGGGTCCACAGAGCCCACACAGCCAGATACCACCTCCCCACTTCACCCCCTTTCCCTGCCAGTGAACAGCCTTCTCCAGGGGCTCTCCGCAGAGGGAGCAATGGGGCTGCCCCAGGAGGTTCTGCTGCTGCCCTACAGGAGAGGCCGAGACCCCTGTCCCACCAAGGCCAAGCTCAGTTACAGCCACATGCGAGACCCCCTGTTCTGCCCCTTCAGCCACCATGGAGCAGAAGATGCTAATGCAAAGAAAATCCACAAAAATCCATGGGCAACCCCTTCCACAGACGGTCTGCTCCAAGGGAAACTGAGGCACAGCCCAGGGATCACTCGAAGCTCTCACAGGCTGGACTCGAGGAGGTCCAGAGACAACACAGGGGCCCCTGGCAAGTAGCACCACGTGGACACAGGCCAGTTTCCCACCCTAAACCAGCCGGGGCAGGGAGAAGCCCCCCTACCTGACTGAAGGTGGGAGGCGGCGGGGGGCCAGGCGGCGGCGGCGGGGGAGGAGGGATCGGCATCCTGGCCCGGCTCCCGGTGGCTCTGGCTGCTCAGCGCTGGGGACAAGCCTGGTCACTCATGCCTGCGGGAAGGGAGGAAGCAGTCAGGGACCGGAGGGGAAAGCCGGTGAGCCGGACACGGAGAAACATGGCCCTGGGGCTCGCGAGGTAGTGTGCTGTGCCTGGAGCTCCTCAAGCAGGGCAGAGGCTGGGGCTGCCCTTTCCCTGCTGGCTCAAAGGGGCTGCCAGGTTCTCCCGACGCCCTGGAGCAGCAGGTCCCCCACCAGCACGACCCCCCCACCCCTAATCACCAGGGCCCCCACCCCAGCACGGAGCCTGTCACTGAAACCCAGGATGTTTTTCAGGCAACTGCCTCGCTCAGCAGAGAAAACCTGGCCGAGCTAATCCTGCGCCATCAATCCAGCTCCTTCATCTGCAGCCCGAGGCTGCTCACGTGGAAGTGCGACAGGAGCCTCCAGCCCGTCAGCAGCCACCGCGGCCAGCCCTGGCACGCGTCCCCCCCCAGGTCCCCGCAGCCAGGGACGCCCTGAGATCTGCCAGACGGATCACCGAGCCCAAGGCAGACGAAGCCCTGACGGATACAGCAGATTTTCCAAACCACTCGGCTCTCACGTCGATAACCTCCCAACACTCCGAGGGCTGGCTGCGCCCCGCTCCCTTTCCACAGCTCCCCCCTTCAAGCTGCCCAAGCGGGCAGCGAAACAAGCCTTCCCCAAATCAACGATGACATTATAATCCATCTCATCACACACCCAAAACCAATCCGTCCCGTACCATGGCTTACCCAGAACGGCTCCCAGCCCGCACAGCGCTTTGCCGGTGGGGCTCCGCAGAGCCCGGCACGTCCCGTCGGCACCGGAGACTGAGCACGGAGGAAGCGGGGACAGGAAGGTGAACCTGAATCACCGGGCGATCACAGGACAGGCCCCTGGCAAGCTCGTGCCTCTGAGAGCAACGCAGGTAAGGCTGTCCCGGCAGCACCGGCTCAGGGAATAGGAATGTGATGACTGGAGGCCTTGCTCGCCAGCCCAGGAGTTTCGGGTGCTCAGGGCAGACTGAGAGGCAGGGGATAAATGCCCCTTTCCCCCAGGAAAACCTGTTCCTTAACCACTGAAGGGGACCACAAATGCCAACGCCAGGTAAGAAGTGGGTAGTTTCACACCTGAAGCTTCTGACTTCTGACCCCCAGGGCAAGCGACCAGAGAGGTCACAGATACATCCACCACGACAGTGAAAGTTTCTTTACGACCCAGGCACTGAAACCCAGGTGCCCACAACCTTTGAAACGGTTTGTATCAGGTATTAAAAATCCACATCCCTTCTGAGACTCCCCTTCCACAAGGTAAACTACAATTTACCAGCCACAGTACACAGGAGGCCGGAATAAACCCAGGCCCGTCCTCACGTGTCAGACATTCCCACTCCCTCTCAGAGGTCTGAGAACAGGAAAAACGGACCAGCAGCATCGCTGAGGTGCCAGCGGCTCCCCTGCCCTCCAGCAAACCTCTGCCCTTCAGGAAAATAAGGAAACAAACTGCCTTTTAATTATAAGCAACTCTTCTACCGAGTGAGAAACTCCTCAACTACAGACACCTTCACTGGGAAGACATTTCCCTCTCTGTCTTCTGGCGTTTTCCAAGTCGCTTGAGATCTCAAGTTCTCTGGTGGCACCATCCTCGGCGGAGCCGGAATGGTGAAAGCTGGAAGCCGCCGTGACTCAGTGGCTCCTCACGCTCCTCCCCGAGGAAGCCACCTCACTCCTGCCTCTTGAAAACGCACCTTCCCCCGACACGTGCGCTGCTACTTTGCTCTGGACAGAACTCGAGGCACAGAAGAGCCAACGTCTGGTGGTTTCTTCTTCGATCCCACCACGCCGGGACGCTCCGCAGACGGGAAGGGAGCCGGCAAAGCCATCCAGCCCGTACCTTTCCCACTGAAGTAAGATCAGAGACGGCTCATAATGTGCTCGTCTGGGACCTGCCGGCGCTGCCAGGACGTGTTGCAACAGGAGCGCTTTTCCCCCGTCCTCCTTCCCTCCCCGCAATGGGATCACGGGGCTGAGACGGTGCAAGCTGCTGTCAGGGCAAGTGTGACATTGGGGGGGGACAGCGTGACAGCATCACGGCACGACCGGCGGGATGGGACAGGCAGGAGAGCCCCCGCCTTGTTTGAACACCAGCAGCTGGAGGTAATTAGCAGAAATACGGCTGAGAAACGTGCCAGGTAATGAGACTCCTGACTCGGGCTCATGTGTCACAGGCCTGAGCCAGCACAGGAGCGGTGCCAGCACTGCGGGCCGTCACCTCCGCTCCCGGGAACAGAAACACCCACGTCACCTCCCTGGGATGCTCCTGCTCCAGCTGGTTACTCACGGGGTGACATTTCCCACCCAGCTCTGCACCTCGATGGCACTCGGGGTCACAGGAGCCCCTTCGGATACTCCCATAAGAGGGACACATCCTCGTCACATGCAGATGGATGGACGGGTTTGTCGACTGTCAGGAAACAAGTCAGTGCCACGTCTGGAAGGGAATCCCACTGCACGGGTCCCCCATTTGCCCTCCTGCCCCCCACGTAAGCCCTGCATCAGGCAGAGGGACAATCCCACAGCAACATCACCTCCTGTAAGCACAGCCGGGGAGGAGGGTTTTTTTTTTTTTTTACAAAGAAACCCATGAGTCATTATCTCCCCATATCTAACGTGCCCTTAAAACTAGTGCTGCGCCGAAACCTGCATTCAGATAAAGGCTCTGACCTAGAAGAGCGAGAGAGGAGGGGAGAGAAGAGTTTAAGCTAAAGCAGCTTGAGGATAAACTGGAGCTGAATTCCCGAGAAACAGGTCATTTCGTTTCAGCGCACGGCCCCGTTCAGGTTGTGGATTAACAGCAAAGGTCACATTGAAAAACCAGAATCGAGAGGCACCGAACTCGGCACATGGTGGCTGCTGATTACTGCATCCCACGGGAAGAGCCGAGACCTCTGGGTGGGAACGCTGCAGAGATCTGTGTCTGTCTTTAAAATAAAGCCTAGATCTTTAATGTTCGTGAAAACAGATGCAGCTGATAAAGATTAGGGAGACACAAGCTAAATCCCCCAAGAAAAAAAAAAAAATAAAGGGGGGGTGTTCTCCCAGCACTGCTTACCATCCCTTAATGTCTGGGGCATGCCTACAGAAACTGTGCCCTTTGAAACAACGCCGCTCCGACAGCCGACTTCTCCGCCTTTCTGCTCCTTTGTTCTTCCTTACCAGGGATCCTTTCACCAAGCCAGATCTGAGCCTTTGAGAGCCCCATATGCCGCGGCGGCAGCTCACTGCGCTGGCAGGGAAAGTGGTTTCAAAGACCTGAATCGGGGCAGCGAGAAAGAGAGAGAGAGAGAGACACCCGCCAGATCAAAGCGCGGAGGAGAGCTCGGCTTCGGCTGAGCCAGGAGGGGCAGGTCTGCACCTTAGTTTGTCTTTTAAAATAAAAAAAAAACAAACCAAACCACCAAACCAAAGAGAAAACTGAGAAAGCTGTGAGAAAACCAGGAGGAAGACAATGTGTGAAAAGCTATCGCTTGGGAGGAGAGAGAGTTCACTGAATTCAAGGTGACCCTGCGGAAAGCTGCTTCCAGGGCGGCCGCTCAGCAGCCGTGCAGGACCCCACATCACCGCGGGACCCCTCGCCCCACCGTGCCCCATGGCAACACCAACTTCAGGGCAGTTGTTTCATATCAGGCCTCCCCGGCCAACCCTGGTTTCAAAACACTATTAAAAACCACCAAGAACATTATACTCAGCCGTCCCTCTGTCCCGTAAAACAGCTGGATTAGCCAGACCTGGCCTGGACGGGACAATATGCCACATTTTTTCGGGCATTTTTCAAGTCCCCGTTTGCCATGAAGGGAAATGAAATGCCTCCCCCAGCCCTGGATTTTGCTCGTCCCTCGAGGTGGGGGGGGGGGTTAGCTTTTTTAGCGGGACAGGCAGCAGTGACCTTCAGATGCCGTAAGCGCGTTTCCTGGCTTTTCAGGGGGATTTGGGCGCCGTGGCAGATTTGTATTTCACAGCTCCCCTCGCTGCCGCAGCGAGCCTGCATTTGCAAACCCGAGATGAAGCGCTTCATCCTCAGGGAGGCAGCGGCTTTGAACTGCAGATCAAGAGGAATTTCCAGCCCTCTGATGTCGGCTGCAGAATGCGGCTGCACCGGTTTGGGGACGACTTCCAAGGCTGGACCTCTCAAACACCCTCCCCTCCCGCCCCCGCCTCGCAGGGCGCCTTTATCTTCCACCTCTTCCCATCCCAGACCTGGATTCCTCGTTACCCCGAGCGCAGCCCTTCCAAATTCAGACCCTGTTGTCCTCCAAAGCCTGACATTTCTGCCCATTCCTGAGGAGCGAGGGCTTCGGCAGCACCGGAGATGCGACATAAATAATTTATCCTGAAAGACAGCCATTGCAGGATTTAAGGTCATTCAGGCTTTTAAAATCGTATCAGCATGCTTTAAGAGAGCGAGCTGCCATCTCGATTTGGAGCGGCTCGAAGAGCCGGTGCATCTCTGCGTGCAGACAGACAGACACACTCCAGCCCCGCAGGACTCAGACGTTCGCTCTGAATTATTAACAACCCACGGTCACTGACAATGCATTTTTAACAAAACCCCTCAACACAAAAGTTTTCTAACGCCTCGGGGCCAAATTCCACAGCCCTCGGCGGAGCCCTGGCTTCCCCATCCCCGACCACGGGACCCCGGAGTCGGGCTGTCCTTTAGCAGCTTTTCCACCGGTTCGCTTGGCAAAGGAAACCTTTAATCAGGAGCGAGGAATCGCGTCCTGACATTAGGCTGCAGCAAAGGGAAGAGCAGGAAAAGCCCGTCCCGGAGGGGGACCCGCAGACTTCCCTGCCTCTCCCCGTCCCCTGTGCCAGGCCAGAGGGGAAAGGAAGCCGGGGAGGGAGAGGTGGCACAGGAGGGGACCGGGCAGGAACCGCTCCGAGGCACCGCTCTCTCCGACGGACACCTCCGATTGTTCCAGCGGGAGGAAGCGGCGGGAGACGCAGGGACTTCCCGGCTGCTTCACTGGTGACCCAGGGCTGGGAATAACGCGCCGCACAGCCCGAGCCTCCCAGAGAACAATACATCGCTGAATGGAAAGCGGCTCCTGAGACCGGCGGTGTTCGCCTTCCGAAAAAAATGCTTTTTTATCAACTGCCAACGATGCAGCATCCCCTTCACCACGGGCTCCAATGCTGTCTGAGAACTGAAAGCAAACGAAGCCTGCACGCTGGAGCCAACAGACCCGGAGCTCCTTGAGGCATAAGAGGAGCAAGGAAAATATTGGCAGCCTCAGGCTGCTCCGAGTAGGACAGGGAGCAGAGAATGGCTCCAGCACCTCCCAGAGCCTCTTAAGGCCTCTCTGCAGCACCGGGGCCCACTCACGCAGGGCTCGTTTAGAGGCAAGCGCTAACGAGCCGCCTCTTAGACTGCACAGTGAAAGCCAGGGCAGCGTCTGCCTGTGGTCTCGGCCAGACTGCGGCTGCTGTGCCACCCACCAGCGAAGAGCGAGGAACAGGGAACGAACCCGCGGCTCTTGCGACCGTCACGCAAACCCAACAGTGTCCAGAGTTCTCTGTGAAACCGCACCAGGCGCTCGGTGGCGCAGAGCTTACGGCACGGGAGCAGGCAACCAGTCTCCAGCTCCAGCCTGCCACCCTCAGTTGACGCCGTCGGCTGCTGCAGCGTCTGCCGCCGCGGGTCTGAGGCAGGGACAGCAAAACGCCCAGGTGAAGCTCTCTGTCAAAAAAAAGCACGTTAATCAGAGATGACCCCCCTCCTGCCGAAGGCCACGCTTCCAACCCAAACCCCTGCACCAGGCTTTTCTCCCAGTCTCCCCCCGCCCTGGATCTGAGTGGTTGGCAATGGGCTGACCCCCTCCTCTGGGCAGGAGCGATGCCAGGCCAGCGCCGAAGGTCTGGTGTTCGTGGGTGTGAGCGGTGGCCCTGCCCCGGTGCGAGGGCCCAACGGGCAGCGGCCCCACAAGAGGTCACAGCACCACGGGAGCTAATGGGCTGCGCCGGCGTTTGAGGAGAAAAACCAGTGGTCTGCCCAGTTAATGCCAGATAATGCAGTCACAACCGCAAAAAAAAAAAATCCTGGTGAAACCCCATGAGCTACACACACACACACACACACACACTGCCTGGAGGGTGCTGCTCCCCAGCCTGGATGGAGAATAATTGTGCCTTTAAAATACCACAGATCAGCTCCAGCTTAACCCCCGGTACCAGCCTCTGCCTGTGTTTGAGCGGGGTGTTAAATACATCTGAGACCCCGCCATGCCCCCCCTGCTCAGCCTGCAGCCCTTGGGCCCCTTCGCTCTCAGGGCAGCACCCAGGGCTGGGCTGGCCTCCTCCCGGCCTGGCCAGGAGCCTCCAGGACAGACACCCCCGGGGTCTCTCCCCACCTCCTGCCAGGACAGACACCCCCGGGGTCTCCTCCACATCCTCCCAGGACAGACACCCCCGGGGTCTCCTCCACCTCCTGCCAGGTGTCCATGACACTCCCTCCCCTTCCTCCATTGACAGGGCTTTCAGGGGGGTCTGGGGGAGTCTGAGGACAGAGCCCCCCAACTCTGGTCCCTTTTTTCCACCCCTCTCCCGCAGGCCAGGGGGCTCTGCCTGCCCACCAGCCTCCCATGCAGGCTCTTTTGCAAGAGCTGCTCCGAGCCCGGCGGCGGGAAACAGCCCTGATGGAGACAAGCATGAGGTCTCCTGCTGTTCCACCAAACCCGGCCAAGTATTCTCAGGGTTTTCCTAGGCAAAGGCCAAGCAGAGAGGCGCTGATTCGCAATCCAGAACACACAGGGCAAGTAACCGAGGCAGAGTGCAAGCCGCCGGGCGCTGGCAGGAGGTGCCCGCTGGAAGGGCACAGTCCCTGCTGCAGAATAAAGTCACCCTGAACCAGCCCGAAGCCACAACAGCCTCGCAGAAAGGAAACCACCGCTCGGGAAACCATTGCTGACTGCTTCTAAAAAATTTAGTTGGCTAAAGAAACGCATCTTTTCTCTAACCGGGCTGGCACTCAGAGTCACTAGGAGAAAATTGACAACCTACTATAGAACACGCAGCACTTAATGTGTTATTCTGGGACACACATACACACTTGATGTTTGTGCAAGACCCTAAAGCTGCAGAAATGTTATGGAAAGTGCTGATCGAGGCCGCAGGATGGACAGGATGGCGTATGAGAAGCAGAGCCCTCGCCGGGGCAGGAGGCCGAAGGTGGCGAGGGGCCCGGCAGCAGCCACAGCCGCGGGAGGTGTAAGAGCCCGAAGGAAGCGCCCGTGCCAATGCCAAGGGGAAAGCGAGCCAAGCCCCGTCAGGGCGAGTTCTCTGCACAGTCGGATCCACACTCGGCTGCTTTTCAGGTCGGGAGGTGCCAAGAACACGCTGCAAATTTACAGCCGGCGCAGAGGGAGAGGAGGGTTTGCTTCGAGACGTGATGTAGTAACGGGGTGTGACGGACGGAGAGACTCGGCCGTGGGATCGGACGGTCCTCGCAGACGCAACCCCCTCACTGCCGGGCAAAGCCACGAGTGCCACTGGGCCACCAACCCAGCCTCTGCCCAGGCCAGGGAGGGTTTAAGCCCCACGCTGGAAGGAGGAAAAACCACTGGCCACGCAGGGAAGGCGCTCGGCTGCTTTGGTGAAAGCAGAGATGGGCACAAGCGTGTGTCGCTGCAGGAGCCCCATGGCAGCGGGTTGGACCTCTCAAGGACTCAAGCGTGGCAGCACCGAATCCCAGCACGCAGCGTCCCGGCACGACGCCCACGTCCATCTCCCCACAGCCCAGACTGCCCGGGGGCCACACTGTGGGCCAGCCCTGCCCTGCGGCGTTTCCAACTCACCTCACCTGCTCCCACTGGAAAAGGGGAGAGCGCAGCTCCCTGAAAAACCTCCACACCCACCCAGCAGCTTCTCTCCTCTCGCCTCCCCCGAGCATCCCCCCCCTGAGCTGCCAGCGCCCCGGGGCTGCCGGAGGCAGAGTCTGCGCCCCGGGCACCACGGTGGCTGCCACAGCTCCGGCTGGTGCAGCCAGTCCTGCCGAGCAGCAGGAATTTCTAGGGTTATGGTATTGCATGTGGGAGACACCAGAGGAAGGAAGGGGAACAGGCCAAAGGGAAGCAGAGAAGCCCCAGCACCAAGACACGGAGCTCCACGGAGAGGGACCCCCACCAGCAGGTTTCGTCTCCCAGTACCACAGCCCACCCCCTCCCGCTGAGGCTGGTGATGAAGAAGCCAGCTCTGGAAAAGACCATTTAATTATTGAACCAAGCTCAGGACATCAGAGCGAGGAGCAAGCCCTGGGAGCTGCGCTCGTGCCAGAGTGGCCCTGGCAAAGCCAGCGAGAGAAACCCAACACGCTCGGCCCCTCGTTAGGAGGGCACCTTCCCCCCCCCCGCCGCCCACCTTCGCTTCCCAGCACAAAGCTACTTCTTTGGCAGAGCAAATCTGCCTTCCTTCCAAGCAGCCAGATGTAAGTAAGTAGGTCAGACAAGGACCAGAGCGCCTCCACAACAGCACTTTAAAGCAAAGCAAAGCGGGAAGCGAGCCCTGACCTGGAACGTGCCCTGTCACCTTGGCGCTGGCGGAGACCCGGCGCTGGTTGGGGGGGGACACACACCGATGTGCCTCATCTCAGAGGAAACGCACTCAGAACGAGCAGAAAATCCAAGAGAGGCAGAGGACGTCGTGTCAGGGTCTAACACCCTGCGGCCGCAGCCGCCGAAAGCTTCGCAGCCTCGCATGGAGCCACAGACCTGCCTTTGGTGGCAAAAAAAATAACTAACTCAAACAGACCCAATTCAGCGGGGAGGGAGGCCGAGGGGCGGGCAGCGGTGGTAAAGGTGGCACCGGGCATCACACACGCTCCAGATGGCACCGGCTTGGCACGGCAGGGCCAACAGTTGCCGTTTGTCGGCGGCGGGACGGAGCCAAGCCCTCCCTCGCCCCCCGCTATGGCACAAAGAGGGGTCTGTGCTGCCGGCCATGGGAAATAACAGGCTCTGCCTTCACATTCCAGCAACAAGGGACGGCTGCGAGCGGGAGAGAGGCCCCCCCTCCGGCGAGGTGCAAAGAGGGGACGTCTCCCCAGGAGTGCTGAGACACCTTGGGGACAAGACACAGTCGATAAGGCAAAGGCGGAGAGGAAGGCAGGCAGGAAAGCTGTGAAAAGCAGAGGAGGCGCTGGGCAGGTAGCTCCGCACCCAGGAGAGCTCGTCCGGATGGATTCACACCTCGGCTGCAAACCCAGCCGACTCCTTCGGCCACGGAGACGGGAGTGGGGACAGATCAGATGCTCCCTGGCAGCCCTCAGCGGGGCAGCCACACTCCACACCAGAAATAGGGCCGGGCCAGAGCGACCCAGGCGGCTCCCCCTCTGCAGCCAAGTCTGCCAAAGGTAAAACGAGGCCGATTTGGGACGGCGGCACCTCTCCAAGGGCTCCTGCTCACCCCAGCGCCAGGCTGCGGTTCAGCAAAATGACTTTCATGCATAACCTCTGCCTCCACCTGGCCCGAAGATGCTGCCACACCGGCTCCTCGCCTTCCCACTGGCCAGGGGGGTGGGCAGCAGCCCCCAGCCCACGTTCTGCCCAGATGGAGGGGTGGGAACAGCCAAAGCAGGGCAGTCACGAGGTGTTCAGCTCCCCATGTCTGCCCGTCAGCTGAGGGTCAGGAGGCAGCCGGCTTCTCCTCCCTCCACATCCCACCCCACAAACTCCAGAAACACTGCCCAAGTCAAAGCAGATGTGGGGGGACAGCCTGGGCCCCCACCCTGCTCAATGCTGGGGGGGTAGCTGGAGCAGAGCCATGGTTAACAATGACAGGGACCTGAGACAAACCCAAAAAACTCTGAGCAGTGCTTGGAGAATAAGGGGTTTCAGAGCACACTGGGTGTCTGCCCTGCATTGGCCTGAACCGCCCCCCCAAGCCATTGCCTCCCCCAGCTCTGGGCTCACTGCGGCTTCTCCGTGCCAGGGCAAACACCAGAACAAGCAACACCTCGATGGGAGCAGAGCCCTGAAGAGGGACAGCTCGGTGGCCAGGCACCAGCTCACTGGGCTCATCCCTGTGTGGCAAACGTACCCCGCAGCCTGACCCCATCCACGTCCCTCCCGTGTCATGGCTGAGGACATCAAGGCACAGGGGTGAGCAGAGGGCCAGGGTGGGCGAGAGCCGCTCGCCAGGGCCCTCCACGCACTCAAGGGCAGGCGGAAGCCACATCAATTCTGCTGAGTCCTCACGAGGAGGGAAAGGTTGCTGCTGCTCGTGGCACGGCGCTGCCGCTCTCCCTCCATCCCAAAGGACATGACACGCAGAAAACAATCAGCCACTTATTGCGTTCGCTTACAACCAGGGCTCTGGAGGGGTCCGGAGCATAAACCCGCAGCAGGAATGCAATCCTCAAGGCCTGGGCAGGCGTGCAGTACGGCTACGTGGGCAGGGAGGGCCGGTGGCCCGGGAGCACGCAGCCGCGATGGTGTTTACCCAGAGCAGAAGGGAGAGCTCAGGCTCCACCGTGGCACTCACAGCTCCCTGCTGCCCGCCCCGTGCTGGGCTTTCCGTAGGCAGAGGCTGCTCAGGCCGGGGTTTGTCAGCTCCAGGCCCGTGGGAGGGACCAGACTGTGACAGTGCTTTGGGGACCACAGGCCTGGCCTGACCCTGACAGCATCGTCGTGTCCCCCCCCCAAGGATGGCACAACCGGTCACCCAAACCTCCCATGGCGGATGCCCACACACGGACACGGCGCCCTCCCTGCTCCCCCGGGGAGCACCGCTGGAGGGGGGCGAAGGGAGGAACGTGAGGGGCTTCTTCGCCGAGAAGCAAAGTGGGGAGAAGCTCCCCCC
>QJSC01000974.1:5425-21347 GCA_003697955.1 Calidris pygmaea | reverse complement strand
AGAGGCCCGCGGTGCCAGGGAACAAGCAGCTTGGTTTGCAGGGAGCGTGTGCGTGGCCACAGCTCTTTGGCCAGCTCCATTTGAGCTCCATTGCTGGGGAGTGCCTCGGAGGTCCCATCGCCATCCATTCCTTGAAGAGCACTACCTCTTCTGGCCTCACATCTGCCCAACCACAGCAGTGGAGAAGGACAAAGGGCTGCCCCTGAGTCCTCAGTTGGGCCCTGTGTACCTCCTTTGCTTTCCCATTGCCTCTGCGTTGGCAGAAGAGCCCGTCAGGTCTCCCAGGTTCCCCTGCCTTCCTCAGGGAGGACAGCTGCTCCCTACGTTAAGGAATCAACTTCCATGCGGCATCAAGGCCTCTCAGGAAGGCACTTAACGCACACACCGTGAGCCTTTCCTTGGTGGGGTAGGAAACTGCAGCTGCAGAAGCACCAAAAAGGTGCTTCTGCCTCTCCGGGGTAGCTGTCAACTTGACCTGTTGTGCCTCTACAGGTGATTTTGGGGACTTCTCTGCTGGAAGAGTGGGGAAGATAAGCTTGTGGTTTGAGAGTTTTTGACTCCGCTCTATAGATCTCACCTAACGCCGTATTCCAGTGCTGGGAACTTCTTTGTGAAATTATCACTTATTCAACAAAAAGCATTCAACACCAGCAACATTAGTCCTTAATATTTATTATTGTATGCACTCAATTAAGTAGGAAAATCAGCTCTTCGAAGCTATGAAATGGGGAGATCGGTATAACTCTTCCCTGTCATGTATTTATCTTCATAAACTTCTGGTCAAGTGTTACTCTGGAAATAATGCATTCCAAATATCTGCAAAGGCATCTCAAAAAGGATGTCCCTTACGTTTGGCATGACACAGGTTATGTCTTACAGACACAGATTTACTCTTTCACAGAGACTGCTCTTTCTCAACCCCCTTCAGCACTGGGGCCTGAGAACACAGTGAAATAACCCTGTGTTGTCTCTGTAACATGATCGAATTCTCCAAAATCTTGCAAAGGAGCAAGTCACATTAAAACCATGTAGACAAAAACCATCAAGCCTTGGCATAAACACTGAATTGACACAATAAACACGCACCTCTTTCAAAAAAGTTTAACAGTCTTTTCCAGTACTATTTCCTATTAGGTCTTTGAAAGACTGGAATTTTCAGAGGATTTTTTTCTGCATCTTCTTCAAAGAAGAAACACGGAGTACTTCTGACCGGTAAGGTAAGAAAGATTCATTGTTTTGCTTTCACTTTCCTTCTTGCATCTTTATGCTTCTTCCGGCATTCCTGAAAATATTTAAATTTGAACATAATATAATGATAAGTTTCTGAATTCTGAATTTTTTTTTTACATGCAGTAAAGTAACTGGTTCTGTACAATACAGAGATTAAGTAATTTACCTGACTGGACATCAGAACATGATGTTATATACACTTGTACATTAAAGTTTTTTAGTTCCCTGATAATTAAAAGTTTCAAGCCCTTCTTAAAGGTCCTGGATGGATTTTTAATGCAAATTAAGCAAATAATCAGCATGTTCCCTCCTCACGCTGAGCTTTCAGCCACAGTTACCAAGGAACAGATGTTAAAATACTCACCTCAAGCAATAATCTACGTCTGTCTTCCCAACCATCTTTTTCTTCACTGAGCTCTACTGATCTACAAAATAACCTAGGGCCCTCTGCACATAACAAAAAAACCAAATTAATGTGGTTAAACACTTCCAAATATGCTGCTGTTTGTAAAACTCATGAGCAGCACAGCAATAAACTCAGAAGGCCTGTTCTTCATATTTCTCTCTTGCCCCCATGACATGGTTGGCTCCAACAGAAACCTTACGTGTTGCAGCTTTATGTACTAAGGAAAAGAAAAGGCAGCAGCATTTTTGCTTAATATGCTGAAATATCAATTGCAGTGAAACAACATCTGCTTCATTAAAAGCTCAGCACCATTAACACAGGTTTCCCAAGAAAATTTATTTATGCTAAGTACTTAAATCTGCTCAATTTTAACAGGCTCTGTAAATCAGATAGGCTGGAAGGTTACTGTACAATAACTGTATTAAACACAGGAACTTTTACACATACGTTTAATTAGAGTTATCTAACACGTCTCAGGAAACAAACATTATTTAAGGCTTTCCTGATAGTTTATTGTATAAAATACCAAAAGCAATTGTTTTGGTGGCCTGTGGGTTTCAGGTTTTTGTGTGTGTGGGTTTTTTTGTTTGTTTCTAACTATGACATTCGTTATATCCACAAGAAAACCCCTCGAATTCTTTAGGGTCGAGAGCCATGTAGACATATGTGACTGATAAGAATATCGAATATTCTTATCAGTAACACCAGAAATACAGAAAGAAGTTAAAGATCATATATACGCCTGAAAGGATCCAAAGTATCTAGATAAGTTAGCAAGTGATTTTTCTTTTTGTAAGCCCTAAAAGATCAGCCACATATTGGGCAGTTATCTGAACAGAGGAAAGCAAGACAGCTGTTCAGTATTTATTTCACTGGGACTGTCTCATGGGATGTGCTACTACAACTTATACCACAAGAAGTGATGGAAATTTGCATTTTTTTTTCCTTAAACCCCTAATCTGTGTTTTAACTACAAAACATTAATAACTATGCAGTATTTTTTTCCTCATTGAATTTCAATAAGATTTAAAAAAAGAGGGGAATAAGTTTTGTTATACCTCTTAGTCGTTCATCATCTTTGGAGAAGAAGAAAAATCTAGCACCTCCCGTCTCTGGTAAAGAGTAAAACCTAGACAAACAGAAAGGGATTTTAGCATCATGGAAGTTACCAGTGAATTCCATTAACTCAAGTTAAACCTGTAATGCTTCAGAGAAATAGTATACACTGAAGAACATTACTCCATAGTAACCAAATAGAACCTCCTATAAAAAAAAACCCCAACATTTTCTTAAGAAAACTCAACATATCTTTGAATTTTGGCCATACCCACTACCCAGCAAAGTTCTCATGCACTGACCTAGAAACTCAGCTTTTATATATTCAACTTCAAATCAAGTGTGGTATTGAGATTTTTGACTATTACATTCTGTGCAGCAAGTAATGGTTTCCTAAGACGACTTTCATTATTCAGAGAAGAGGAATGAAGATGTTAAGTTTCCCATAACAAAAGTGCTGCTGTTAATAGTCTCATAGCATCGAACTACTACAACCAAGTAGACAACAAATACAAATATAACTTGCATTTCTTTGTCCCTTTCACTTTCTGATGCCTCTGGTTCATCTTCACCCTCAGAACTGCTGTCTTGGAAACGTGGATCTTCTTGCCATGTGACTTTTACAGGTTTTATTGTTTCAAGTACATAGGGCTCTGCAATAGTATCACAATTAAAAAAAAAATAATAATATCAGATTACTCCCCTACTATCCAGTAAAAAATTCTACTTCAGAGTGAATTACTTAAATTGGAAAACAGAGATTTAAGAAGAACAGAAACCTCCCCTCCCAGGTTTTCTGTCACCCACTGGGCAGGTGTGAACTTAGTTTGCTTTCTCATACATCCCCCTCAAAATTCACAACTAGTATCATCACAGCATACAGAAAAAGTGCAGGAGTCCTTCTGAAGCTTGTTGTTAACGTCCAGGGCTCTATCAAGTCACTCCGGCCTAACAATCATTGTCAACTGAGTTGGGAGCAATTGTGCCTATTCCTATTTTCAGCTTTCTTTTCTTAATAAGTTCCTTTGCAAATTAACTCATAATGCCTCAGCTTATTCTTTGTTAGTTTAAGTTATGTTATTTTCATATATGTATTCCTGCCTATAGCATATACTGCCAGTTGCCAGAAGCCCAGTTTACACACGGTAACTTAAACACCTTAAACACCTTAATACTTCACCTCACCAAAAGGACTGAGGTTACAAATGTATGGAACCCTTTTTTTTCAGTGTATAAACACAGTATTTGTCTGGATGACCAGAACAGAGAAGAATAGCTCCTGTATTGCCTCTCTCCGGCAATATAAAACAGTTTCCACACTCAACAGTAACTAGACTATGAAACACAAACAATATTTTATTCAAGAGAAAGATCGAAAATTCTACTTCAGAAGAAGTATTTGCAGGTTTAAGTTGTCCACAAAACACCCATAGTTTGTGCTCAAAATAAAACCTATCCACATGTTCTCCTTTCATAGTTTCCACATGACACACGATATTGAGTTAAACAAACCCAACTAAAACAATCACAGGAATCAACTAAGCAACTGAGCTATGTGCAACGGAGAGAAACTTCGCTTTTGGTTTGTGCCAATACAGCACCTCACACAGTGGCCCTGCTGCCACCAACTAGGATTCTTACACAAGATAAACCAATAATTATTCCTAACAGCAAATATAAGACACAGTGCTCAAGTGCGGTTCTTGGTGTTAAGAACTTAGTGAACTCTGAACTGATCTCCACTCAGGTACTTATTTTCCACTTTGTTCTAGACATCTTGTACATATTATGAAACCCGTGTTACTGCATTCAGAAGACTGAATACTTCCTGTAGTCAGCAGAAATGTGGAGCTTTGTTGGGTTTTTTGTTTGGTTTTGGTTTTCTTTTTTGTACTTCAGTTAACTTCACACAGTTCCTTTTATTTCCTACATTACTACTTATTAAGTGACTTGATTTCAGATTTTTCAATCTCGATTTTGTAACGTTAGATTTTATCTTAGGTTAGGAGACCCCAATAATCATGTCATTCAGTTTCAATTTTCTAAAGGTAAAATAATAAAATTAAGTACAATAATAAAATGTTCTTGGATCTTGGGGTAAACTTTAAGTCAAGTTTTCTTTTGCTGATAGTATTACCTTAATTAACACATATTTTATTGAAATTTTGTTGGTTTATGAGACCTGATTTGACCTGTATGTAATTTTTTTCCCTGTTTCTTTGAGAAATGTAGTGGATAACAAGTTTTTCCATCGCTGTTCAAAAAGCAAGTAAATGATAGTTCCTTCTTAAAACATTCCTTTTAGAATTCCTGGGATACAAGCATGAATTAACTGTGATTACAGTGATTACAACTATCTTGGCAAGTATAAGGTGGTCATAATGACTTTACATAATCACTGACTTTTGCCTCTGAAAACCCCCTGGATTCTGAATTTCTATACACTAGTATAGAAATAGTACATACTAGTAATATACTCTACAGTGCCTGACATAAGCTACTCAATAGAAACTGTACTATTATATATGCATTGCTGTTACCTTCTTTTCTGCCCGACTCCTCCATGTCTCCAAAGAAGGAAAACATGAAACCACTGGACTCCTGAGCTCCGTTACTCCCAGCGTTAGGCCCCAAATGGTCAGGTGGGGTAGAGTCCTCCGCATTGTCTTTGTCCCAGGGTATTTCTTCTTTTTTTTCTGATTGGCTCTTTGAAGAACCAAACAACTCTTTTAAATCAACAGCAATTTCATAATACGTTTCTTTAGACACTTCAGGCCGTTTCTCACTCTCTTCCCTCTTCTTCTTCCTTTGAGCTTTACTGAAACAAGATCGTTGAAGGATAGTAACACAGCACCTATATTTCTAAAAGAAAGGTTCCCTAAGAGGCAACCTAGCTATTAATGTCTTCCTAAACTTAGATAAGAACAAGAGTAGTTCACTTTTAAGCTTTTGGTCATTGGTGGGATTTTTTCTTTTTCCTTTGTTCTTAGCAACTCCAGGGTCTAGCAATAGGATATTTCCTATTGCCAGAAACAGGTTCATAGGGCAGCATAACTGTCATTCTGGTTTAGAATTTTGACCCATTTTTTTTCCACCTTCTGCAATTTACCCTCCCGTTTGATAGTGAGCAGTGGGGAAACATCTGAGGTTCCACCCTAAAGGCAGGAACAAGGCTACTTTATAATTAACCACAACCTGATTTTTCACTTAATATGTGATAGCATGCAAATTAAGATATTTAGGACTTTCTGATGAAAGAAATGTTAAGAGCTAATTACTTTTTTTTTTTCCTCACAGATTTGCAAATCTTAAAGTCCATGAGCTGAAGCACAGGGATAGCCTTATGGGTAAGTAAGGCAGAAAACGCCATGCAGAAAATAGATGGACTAGAATGAAAAGATGACATTACGTGGTGTTTTTAGTGGTTACAATTCTTATTATATCTTGATTTTAGCAATAACAGAGAGAGAACTAAAGGAAAAAAACCAGAGTAGTCTGTGTAGTTTCAAACTCAGTCTTCTGCTATAGCCATCTTTCTACAGGAAGAAACACCACCACTGTAGTTACCAAGCTATAAATATTACCTCTCTTTTTCTGTAGTGCTTGGTTTCCTTTCAAAAACTGCGTGGTCCTGTCTTGTGGGATCGTAGCGGAGGGCATTAATATCTCTATAAAAATCAAAAGGAAAAGAAAAATCATGAGATATTCTAAACGTTCAACTGAAAGCTACCCTAAACTTCTACAGTCAGATTCAAATTCACATTGACTTCTTTACCAAAAAAGATCCAAATCAATCCAAAACCTAACTGGCATTTTGAATGTACCCGCTAGTCAGTGTCTGGGTCAGTAAAAAAAATATAAACAGAGGTGGCTTTAATCAAATGGCTGTATTTCATATAAAACGTAGACCTCAAGTTGCGTGTGTTACGCAGTAAATTTACACCCGCACCCGTTTATCTTTCAAGGAGCTCTCTCAATATAACTATTCATATTGATATACCTACCTATACCTATTTCTTCTAGTACCAAACGTTGCATAAATCCAAATAGTCCAAGAGGGTGTCTAGTAGTCAGCAGTTATTGACTGCTGGCAAAAATTGACTAATTACACACTATTTAATTACCCTTAATACTAGTAACTTCCACCAATTCATTTCACAGAACGAGTTCTATTAAAGTGCATAGTTAAATGTCACAATGCTTCCAAAAGTACATTTCTGAACCTATCTTCTCATCCTCTAACGAAGGCTAGAGCATTCCCAACAGCAACATGTAACAAATTCCTAGTTTCATGAAGAAATTTCTCAAAAGCAGAAATACAGATAAATGAAAAAAATAAAATTTCTCCACTGAAAAAGAAGTGTGATGCTAATCACCAGAGAAAACAATAACCTTATTAATTGCTATGGAAGTTAGAGTCTAACTTACTGACTTACTGCCTAACTCACACATTCTCTGTTTAGCCAACCTAAGTTTGTTTCCACAGAGAACAGAAATATATCTCACATAAGCAAGGACTTAGTAAAATCCTAATTTTTCATAACCAACAATCCAATGACTCAAAATCTACTAGCAGAAACTCAAGCAGGCATCCCATATTTTTTTTTCCCCTAAAACAATGATAACTACCAGTTGTATAATATTTTGGGATATTCAAGTTGGGAAACTGCATTAAAGACTGAGTTCAAAGGCACACAACAGAGGAGGAAACGCTTTTCTCAAATCAGCTAGGCAGAAATTTTAGTTGTGAAACAGTCAGAAATAAAGCCTTCCTAAAATTCCTTTGTTTTTGATAATAGAAGACTCATACTTGAATTTCTTAGCATTTGTGGCCTTTTGAGTTGGCTTAGGGTGTTCCAGGTTGATATTCAAGAGGCTTCCCAATATTTGCAGATTTTTCTTTTTCTCTGCAGCAAGCTCTTCTTCTTCATCTGCCTTCAAGATGTTTGCCTCTGATAAGAGAAAAATAAATACATTACTTTTTCTCTGCTGTGACCTGACTAAGCCTGTAATATTTAATATGTAACATTACTGTAATACTAGAAGAGCTCACACAGATCAACACCTCACTTCCTTTATTTTCAAGCTACTTAGAGGATTTTTTTCCCTTGCGCTGTAGAAAATCTTTGATTACAAATGTCATGGACGTCTATTTCATGTGAAAATCAGATCTGTTATTTAACCCATTCCCTGCTTGTAACATGTAACTGTGCAACTGCTTTGCCACTGACAGATGCTGTACAGAAGACCACATTAAAGCAACAAAGGGAATAGCAGAAGTAGGCAAAAATTTAAGTTTCAGAAACAAATTCCGAGTCTTGAAAACTAGGGTAACGGTTTTGGTAGGGGTGGGAAATTTTTTGCTGTTCTGCAGCTTTTCTGCCTCCTATTGATTAAAAAAAAAAAATCAATACATCTCTCTTTCTAAGTCTGTCAAATCAGCCGTGGACTGCGGGACGACAACAAAACAGTTTAAATGAATGTAATGGCCAAAAACATGGATAAACACATTCTGATATCATCCTGTATTGAAAAAAAATATTTTCCAGTGTTGATTTATCAACCAAGTACATCTCACTCAGCTATTACAAATACTTTCACAACATATACATTTGAGAGAACACAAATACCAACATATACTATGTACAGCCACAACACAATTGGGTTCTTTTCCTTAAGTAATCACTAAAGAAGCTAAAGTAGCCTGTAATTTACTTCAAGTATCCACAATTAAGGCTCCATGATACAGCTCTATTACTGTCATCAACCAGGAAACATGAGCAGGTTTACCTTCTTCTTCCTCGTCACTTTCAAGGAATCGAGCATCCATGCGAAATCTTTCATCTGTGCCAAATCGTGATTGCAATTTCAAGAGCTAAACAAAATTAAATAGATCCTATTAAGCACCAGAGAATAAAATCAATATTCAGTAGCTTTTTTTTTTTTTACTATAATTATGGTAACATATTAATAGCCTTTACCTCTTGATACCTCTTCTAGAAATTTCTTTGTTTTCAAAGATGACAACATCAGAGAAACTCCTCCCACTCCCCAACACACATTGTTTCCTCCATGGCTACTGTTTACTCTGTTTAAGATAATTCTATTGTAAGTTTGCCAAAATCAGCAAGTACGCAAACCTACACGTTATGTTCTTCTGAAGTGGCATTATGGAGATTTAGAAGTAAACTAAATCACAGTAATGGGTTCACTCACTTTTTCACCAGCTTTGCCTTCAAACTGGGGCTTAATTTTGAATCTCTCATCGTCTGTATCATCTTCCTCATCCTCGCTGCTTTCAAACAGTCTGCCTGAAGTTTTAGGAGCAGATTCATCCTTTGTTAAGCAAAAAGAAAATACAGAAAAGCAACCATTTACATCAGTTTGAGAAAATAAATCAGGATCAGCTTTGTTCATGTGCTTTTCGGTGGACTTCTAGAACAACCAGCTCATTTATCTATGTATGTGCTTCAAATTGTATACACGCCTTGTACAATTCTGCTTTACAGTTATGACTATGACATTTTAGCATAGGCAAAATATCCATGTAAAGGGTAACTCAGGTTTGACAATATGAGAGAGTTTGGTATGAAAATCCAACTTTCTCATTATGTCCATGCAGATAAATTTAAAAATATCAGCGTCTAACTATACCTTTTCTGAACAAGCTTAATTTATTGTATATAAACTCTAGTTCATAGTTTATGTTAGTTAATAAAAATCAGTGGTTACAAAAGGTAAGCATCCCATGGCTTCAAAACAATTTTCTATAGAATTAGATGTTCTTTTAAAGAAAAGGAAAAATATAAGGCAGGGATTCTAAATACAGGGTAAGAGAGATAAATGCAAAAGAAGCAGTAAATGTGAGGAAAAGCAAGAAGAGAAAGTTTAAATAGTAAGAATGGTCCTAGTCTTACTACATTTATGAAGATAAAAACCTAATAAAAGCAAAACCAATGGTTCAAAGTTTTAACAGAGATATGATTAAAAAAACGTGATGATACAAAAAGTTCTGTTCCAGAAAAAGGTTCTTAGTTGTGCTGAATGTATAGCAGTAAAATCCAGAGGAGCCTGCTAAATAAGCTCTCAGGTGAGGTGTAAAGAAGTCCCGCAACACTTCTTTGGACTCTAACATCACTTTAAAAACAAGACACTGCATTAATACAGATTTATTTTTTTTGTCCACAGTGTTGAAAGAGCCAAGAGTCCTTCCGTACTACTCAAGCCAAACCTCTTCCCCTTCCTTTGACCAAAAAGCAGCAAAGTTTCAAAACTAATTATGCGTAAGCCCTATAACTTAAACATTCTTTTTCTATTAATCAAAGCTAGAATATGTCTCATGCAAATCTCAATCTCCTCACAAATTCTCCAAGTTCTCCAGCTTTACCAGATGCATGGCCAAGTTCTTTGAAACCTGTTTCATGCTAGCAAAAAAAAGAAGAATCATTCATATTTATTCAAACTTTATCTACTTTTTCCTGTCACTTCACTATGAAAAAGTCTTCAGAATAAAAGGTATAGTCATATTGATAGGCATTACCTTAGAGAACATGGGACTTTTTCTCAATAACACTTACTTTTTCATGCTTATTTCCCAAACTCGTATCTTTCTTCAACATCTCATCTGCTTCAGCTTCACTTTCCACATCTGAATTGAATATGATGTGTTTATGCTTGCCTGCTGGCTGCCTATCCTAGGTAAGAGTGAAACTGTCAAGTCAAATGTATCAAATACTTGCTACAAGTTACACACAAATATCTAAAAGACATTTGCACAACATGAAAGGAAGAACCTACTGTTCCTCTTACAACTCTGGAGACATTTCAGGAATTAGGTATGCCTCATTTTATACACGCTCAAAAGAAAACCAGCAATGTAATCAGAAATTCCAGGCTATGATTTTGAAAATACCTTAAACTACATCTATTCATTTCCCTTCTTCTTTTACTGATAGAAGTTGTGAGTATAATTACCAGATTTGAAAGAGCTCCTTGAATGAGTTTCTTCTGTAATTCTCTCTCTTTCTGTCTCTCTTCGAGAGCTGCCAGTCTCCTCTGGTTATCCTGCAACTGCCTCTTTTCCGTATTAGGTTCCTTTGAAAAAGTAGCATGAAGACAAAGCTCCTCCTTTTCCAGCAGGCTTGTCTTCACGTTCTCACATTTATTAGCCTCACATTCTGAATTTTTATTGCTTACATCCCTCTTCAATTTTTTTGAAAGCAGTTTTGGGCTTTTCAATTGTCGTTTAACAGGTTTCTGTGACACTGCAGCATCACTATCCGTGTCACTGCTCTCACCCTCACTCTGATCAGTAGTAGGTGCGGCATCTCCATGCTCTGAACTTTGGCTTTCTCGCAAAGAACTCACGCCTTTGTTCTTTCCTTGTAAACGTGGCCTGCAGACAGGCTGATCTCTCTCATTTGCTACGGAGGCAGCATCTGACAATTCCTCCTGCTGTTCACTATGCGTATTTTGTCTCTCTTTGCTGCTGACTTCAAATGAATACAATGGATGGTTCTTAAACTGTTTTTCAGATGATTCCTCCCCACAGTAAAAAATACGACCTTCAACACCCAAACTTTCTACAGACCTCTTCTTTAAACCAGTGCTGTCCATAGTTAATTCTTTTTTGCAAAGGGACCCCATTCCTCTGAAGGGCTGATATTTCAGTTGTGAATTATTTTGTCCCTTGGAGCTTTCTTCATCAGCATTCTCCTCCCCTGCTAAAATTGCAGCAACTATATCTTCAGGACAGACACATTTTTTTTTAACTGCAGGGCGAAATTCAGGAAGTTTTGTTTTGTTTACACCATGACCCTTAGGATTTTCTTCAACACTGGGCTGACTAGAACTCTGCGTACTGTCTGAGTCTTCTTCTGGCGCCCCAGAGTTTTCAGTAGCTAATGCTTTTAAGTCATCTAATGTAAGGTCTAAGCGGTAACAGTTTTGCATCATGGATTCATAATCAGAACTGATTTCAGACTCCCCTTTCTCAGGCTCTGAATGAGAGCTTTCACTATCACTTCTCTTTGTTGTACTGGTAACTGATCCATTCTGCAAGGCAGCATTTTTAGATTTTTTCATTTTCTCTTTTCTTTTTATGTGTTTTTCTTTTAAATTGCGAGTTTCCAGTGAGGAGTCATTTACCAAATCACGTTTTTTGTTAGTTAGCATTTCGCTGTTTTCCACCTTCACCTGTTTAGAATCTTCTAAAATTGCAGTTTTCCTGCTACTTTGATCTGGAGTTTTACTTTCAGCAATAATTTCATCCGTATCTGCTGAATCATAGCCATTATCGCATTCCATAGCCTCTTTCTCTCTATAACTTCCTTTCACAGCTTTCTTCATGGCATCTGGATTGCTTAGGGACCAGTGACTATTGTATTTTAATTCAAAATTATCCCCAACAATTTCCAAGTGGTCACTTTCAATATCAACATTCTCAGCTTTCTGAATTTCTCTCTCTTTATTTACCATTGCTCTGATTTCCTCTTCAGAATCAATGTCACTATCAGAGACACCTGTATTATTTTGAGCTGTAAGTCTAGAAACATTGATTTTATCTGATAATAAACTTCTCCCTGATATTTTACTATTAGGACTGCTCGATGAAGGCAATTTAGACTTCTCAGTGGATTTGGATTTTGATCTTTGATCTAGTTGTGATGAGGAGCTTGTCTTTTTCGACTGTGACTGGCACCCAGAAGAGAGAGCTACTGCTCCGTTCGGAGTCTCACTGCCCAGTTGCCTCAGTTTTTTAGGTGGTTCTTTAGTTACGAGGACCTCTCCTTGCCGCTTCTTGTTTATGCTGTCATCTCCGCCTTCCCAGTGCCAAGTGAGCTCAGATATAGGAACTACACGTGTCAAGTCTGGTTCCAGCTTTCTAAGGTTATGGCAATATTTTGATGGGTCATATTTCACAATGTTACTCTGAGTTAAGGAATTAAAGCAGCATGGTTCTTTCAGCAAGCAGATTTCCAGCCTTTATGAACAGGCTAAATTCTGCATGAAAGGACAATGAAGAGTCCTTTCTAATGTTATGACCATAAGCCCTTAAACAACTGATTTGCAGTCTAAAAAAAAAGTTACTCAAATCACACAAACTTACTGCAAGATTTACGTAGGGGATTCAGTAAATAAAGTACAACACAGTAATTGATATTAAGACCGTTAAGCAAATGTTTCCCCATATGATGACAGGAAGAAGGGAATTGTGCCTATGCCCAACTGATAGTTAAAGGATATTTTATTTTTTTGTTGACTCCTAAGGTGCAGGATAGGTAAGACTCTGCCAAACTTACCAACAACCCATTTCTGAAAGGAAAGAAAAATAAACAGTGTTAAACAAAAAAGGAGTAAGAGTAACCCCGGAATAAAACAAGATGTATGTTCTTTGATAATAGAAATACTAACAAACAACCATCTGTGACTAATTCTTTTTTTGTTTACTCTCTTGACATGTATTTATACTGTGCAACGTAGCCAGCTTCCTTCTCAAAAAAAGAACAAACCAAAATCAATCAAACCCCCACATTTTTACAACCAGCAAATAAAGAGTGACAATAAAAAAACCCTGAATTTCTTCACTTTACAACTACTATTTTTAATATAAGGCTGCTGGTTTATGAATTAGCAGTGTAACTATATAGACAGGATCATTATTACTTTGCCTTTTTCCCCCTTTCCCACTGAAAAATTAAAATTTCCCCCCATCACCCTCCAAAAACATTCTGTGCTTAGCAAGTAATTTTTAAAACTCTGTAGTGAATATTATTTTTGTTGACTAAATTTGCACGTTCAGTGATTTTATTCCAAGCCTTACTTTTGTAAGCATGTGTAGACCCTGATCCTGAATGTGCTGAAGCACAGAGATTAGATCCTGACAACCCAGCCGTCAAAAATGTATGTGCTGTATAAAAATAAGACACACATTCTCTTTACATGCTTTTAAGGGTGACTCAAAGATATTCCCAACATAAACAAATAAAAAGGCATTTAGTAATTCAACACGACAGATGGGACAGTCAAGATTATTTTCGTTCATTTCAAAGAACGACAGGAGCTTTCTACATGTCCACACATAAGATATTTATTCAGAATACTTTTCACAAGTTGGAGTGTCACACTTCAAATATTTCTTTGAAGTGTAGATACTTGACATGAATTTAAATGCAATAAACCCAATTCTGGGTTGTTTTTGTTTTGTTTTAATTCTCTATACATCTAACCCCACCATACCTTATGGTCTGGCACCTCTGTACCTGGTACTGCTTTCATGTGAAAGTCTACGACTCCAGCCTTTTTCAGGGATTCCAACAGACTCACTTTGTCGTTTCTCTGTGGCTTTTCCTTCTGCAGCTTTGCTTCCTCCCTCTCTACGGCGAGCCTGTACCAAAAAGTACATCATATATGAAAAAAAGTCTGCCTATGTGCAAAATTATAGCTGGCAACGACCCTCTCCCACAGAACAGTAGCCATTCACTAATTAAGGAACAAACATATCTGCTACCTTCAAGGGAACAACAATGCAAAACGTGTTGCAGTATCTAATGTGAATCAACAGTCCATCAACATCAATAAAAACAAGAATAAGAGCTTAGCAGATGAAAGTGCAGCCATAATGCTATCAGATAAACACAAAAAGGGTAACTTTAGCAACAACATACATTTTTTAAAATTGATTTTCACCTGTGCAAAAAGCTTTCTTTGGCCAACTCAATTTGCAGTGTCCCTCCTTTCCATTTTGTTTTATTTAAAACTGAGATGCCTGTAAACCAAAGAAATGAGAAATGAATATTTTCTATGTTAAAAAAAAATTCATCTTAGACCTAACTATGCCTGTTTCTATTATAGCCTGAAGTTTCTTTAGCATGATCTTATAATCCATTGCTCACCTGATTGAAGTTCATATATGAAAAATCTAGCACCCAACTGTTAAACAAGAAGGTTCATATCCCAAATTAAAAGTTCTGACTTCAAACGAGTCATTCAAGTCTGTATGGTTCAATTCAACTACAAACCTGAAAATTCAGATCCAGGTACTCTGAAGTTTCTATACTACTGTCAGACAGGCTCTCCTCTATTTAACTTCTGCACTTCATCATTCCTTACATAAAAGGGCATATTACCAATCCTTCCCTTTGGGTATAAGTATCTTCACTTGCCGTTTTGCCACTCCATATTACACAGGTGTTTTTATAACGCTGTCTGTAGTTTTATAATCCAACTATTTTGGGATTTGTAAAATTGCTTTAACAGAAGCATACTTTACGTAAATTCTCCTTCTGGGTTTCCTCTCACATCAAGTCACTTCTAACGTTTTACGGAGCTGATGAAAATATTTGAAGCACACTTCCTACACTCTTTCATAAAAGAGTTAGAACAAACTCATAAATCACCTATTTCAGTCACAAGGAATCTTTTTAGTCTGCTTACCACTACTTACTGAAAACTCCAATAAAACAACTTCTGTAAAACTGCAGCTTAAAGAAAACGGGATGAATATGAAAACAGAATAAACCTTGACCTCTACCTGACCACATCCTGATTTGGCATTATTAGCTACATTATCAGTAACACAATTTAGCACAAAAACATACATTACTTAAAAATACAAAAAACATACTTACATTTTTTAAGATCTGCATCGGAAATGCTGACGCTGATGTAGGCAAAAGTTTTCATAGGGTTCCCTGCCCAACAATAAGCACCCGGTTAGTTTCTATATAATTTCAGTATTTCCTTTAAAACTGAAAATTAAGCTATTTCCTGAAAATAAAGCGTCTCTGAAGCAAAAATTCCATTTCACAACACGAATTGAAAAGCAATTCACTTTTAAAGAATGATGCAAAATCGTTACCCTGATCATCTTTTCTGGTGATTATCTCTGCATCCAAAACACGCCCAAACTTGCCGAATCTTTCTTCCAGTTCAGCCTTAGAAACCGTATGGCCCAGCCCTCCAACGTACAAGCGCTTTGAGACCTGCGTCTTCTCCATGTTGAAAAGTCAAGCTGTAATGCAGGTTCTCTTACTCTGTGATAGAAAAAGAAAACAAATCATTATAGTTTGCTAACAACTACATCGTAAGGATTAATGCAATCACCGTACCAAGCTGTGAAACGAGTGGCTCGGTCAGAAATCCTCTACGAAGAGCCTTTGGAGAGGAGTGCTCCTCGGCTTTGCTCTGCTCCATCCCTGCAGTGCTGTAAGTAACCCCGGGTTCGGCTTT
>QJSC01000973.1:0-21171 GCA_003697955.1 Calidris pygmaea | reverse complement strand
GGTTAGTCAACACCAGGGGAACCGTCAGCCGAGCTGGTCCTGCTCCCTCAGAGCTTTTACCTACTGCAGAAGGGGATAAGGTCCCTGTGGTGCATGTAAAGAATATGTTGGGGAAAACAGTCTGGGTTGCCCCGGCCTCAGGTAAAGGCAAACCCACTCGTGGGGTTGCTTTTGCTGAAGGACCAGGGCATACTTGGTGAGTGATGCAGGAGAATGGAGAGGTTCGATGTGTACCTTCAGGAGATCTGATTTTGGGTGAGAATCCTTAATTTAGATGATATGGTGTCAATTGTTACCTAATACTAAGAGTGTTCAATAAGTCTTTTTCAGGATAACGTAGTGGTAATGGAACCAGAGTCAGTTCTGTCGAATGGTGTCCAGCGACAGGGAACATGCTGGCCATGAGCACAACGCATTATATTGATGTGCCCAACTCCAACCATCTGTGATCCTGTATTGAGGCCTGGTCCTGATCCGACAACTGAGTGAATGCCACAACACTCGTTTTTATCCTGAAAGACTATTATAATAGATGAAACTCACAGTTTTGGACCAAAGAAATTTAATGGAGCTTTTAGAGGAATAGTTCATAGTTTTAGAGGATTATATATGTGTGTGTATATATATATATATTAGAAGATAAATGTAATAGTACACTGGAGTGTGACAAATATATAGTATGAAATGAGGGGTGGAATGTCCTGGGTTGAGAGACACAGGACTAACTTTTTTTCTAATGCTGGGGAAAACTACACTTTTAGAAGACTCTAGTGTCTGAATTTGTGAAAATATTAACTTTATAGCCAGCCAGGCTCTGTGGGATTCAAGGTCTCAGTG
This sequence comes from Calidris pygmaea, assembly GCA_003697955.1. Classification (NCBI taxonomy): domain Eukaryota; kingdom Metazoa; phylum Chordata; class Aves; order Charadriiformes; family Scolopacidae; genus Calidris; species Calidris pygmaea. The sequence goes on along the minus strand of QJSC01000973.1, from coordinate 20,334 downwards.
TTTTTGAGCCTTGCCAGGTGCAGGGACAAGGAGGAGCAAGGCCTGGGCATTTGACCCAGGCTGGCCAACAGGATTATTTCATACCATGAACATCACATTGAATATAAATTAGAAAAGTTTGCTGCGTAGCTCTCTCTCCCTTGATGGTGGCAGTCCAGACAACTCCTTGCCCCGGTGCTGGACCCCCTTCCTCCTGAAGCTGTTGCACTCGCAGTGTCCGACATTTGCTGTCCACTGCTGGGAGTGCACAGCTTCCTGCTGATATAATTGACTGAGTATAATTCTTGTATGTCTTATATCTGTATTGGGATTAATACTGGTTCTTTAGTATTATTGTTAATTATTTAGTCTTAGTCTATTAAATCTATTTATATTTCAACCCTCATGTTTCCTTGTGTTCCCTGATTCCCCTTTCTGGGTGGGGAGGGGTCATCGGGTGATAGAATAATTGTCTAAACAACAATAGATTGTTATGGGTTTTCTCAAACCATAACATTCAATCATGTTGTTTCCAACTGGAACAATTTATCACGTTCTGGCAAGACTACAACGCTGAGTTGTTTTATACTGAGACAGAAAAGAATCCCTGGTCAAACAGTGTAAAACCCTGAGAACCATCGTCAAACCCAAACCACGAACAATCATAGCTACTGCCATTTCTTTTGGAACAATCTTGCCCTTTATTCCATTGTATGCACCAGGATGTATTTACAGGTTTGTTATATTGCAGGATGTTGTTTGCTCATCCCCAAGGTCGCAAATCTGTTGAACCCCATATGGCAGGGGAGGGTTACATTTTTATCTTCGTAATGTGTACAATTTGTTTGATTAATGGTAGAAAAATTGAATGGTTGACTAAATCACACAGCAACTCACTTTCTATCTGAGAAGTAAGGATTTTTTATTTGGAGGATATGCTTTGTATCCCACAGCAAGCTCCCTGCTATGTCTGTAGGAAGAATACCCATGGTAAGGGTGTGTTCTACAGATTTTGGTAGGGACAAGCAAGCAAGCAAGCAGTAATACTAGATTAATTGAGGGAAACTGCATATTCCTTTATCAAAGTTAAGACTAAGTTATCATCTAAACCATAGGTGGTTTGGACAGATAAAGTTTGCCTACTTTTATTCTGAGTATCTTTTTGATTCTGATGGAGTGCTATCTGTTCCCATAACACATATAAACACATTAAACTAAAACATATCTTCCCAATACAAGTTATATATGTCATGTTTGCCGACCCCAGCTACAATCATTACCTCACCAAGCATGTGAACGTGAAACTTGCAGCTAATAACTTTGTTCACAATCAGAAGTTAACTTTTCAAAATCATTTGGTTTTCAAATGCATACACAAATAAAAAAAAAAATAATCACACCACATAAAAATTAACCATCCCCGTGGACACTCAAGGTTAGTATAGGGGAGACCTTGGTTTCAGGGGCAGTTTTCCAACATCTAGGGTACCAACAACCTAGAGAAACATAGAAGAGAATCGCTCAGCTTCTATCTAACTAGCGCATATTGGGTTAGAAAGAGGGCATTATCCATCTGGTATTAATTTGATGGATTTTTCCAGAACTATCTTTCACTTCCCAAGCATAAAGATTCTTTGGAGTTGTTAATACCATTGCTACCATCCCAATCTGTGATAGCTTGACTAGTACAGGTTGCCTTGTATAGAAACTTGTAGAGTATTCCCCAGGCTTCTTATGCACCTGTGGTGCTATAGTTGTAGCACCAACACAGAAAGCTTTCATTCTGGGACTGCCATTTCTACTCCATCTATTGTTTAATTGATAGATGGTTTTGGAGAGTCGTAGATGCCATCCCGTCTCATGAGTTTTAGCAAATTGCTTGACCAGGCCATTTGTTTGCTCAACAATACCATTGACCTGGGGATAATACAGAGTGTGAAATACTCACCGGATAGCTGCTTCTTTTGCCCATTCTTGTACTGCTGTGGCAGAAAAGAGCAACAGACGTCATCTACCTAGACTTATGCAAAGCGTTTGACACTGCCCCGCATGACATCCTGGTCTCCAAACTGGAGAGACATGGACTTGATGGATGGACCACTTGGTGTAACAGGAACTGGCTAGGTGGCCGCAGTCAAAAGGTTGTGGTCAATGGCTCGATGTCCAAGTGGAAGCCAGTGACGAGTGGAGTTACTCAGGGGTCAGTACTGGGACCAGTGCTGTTTAACATCTTTGTCGGAGACATGGACAGTGGGATTGAGTGCACCCTCAGCAAGTTTGCCGAAGACATCAAGCTTGGTGGCACGTTCGACATGCTGGAGGGAAGGGATCCCATCCAGAGGGACCTGGACAGGCTTGAGAGGTGAGCCCGTGTGAATCACATGAAGTTCAACCAGGCCAAGTGCAGGGTCCTGCACCTGGGATGTGGCAATCCCATGCACAAATACAGGTTGGGCAGAGAATGGCTGGAGAGCAGCCCTGAGGAGAAGGACTTGGGGGTGTTGGTGGATGAAAAGCTCAACATGAGCTGGCAGTGCACACTGGCAGCCCAGAAAGCCAACTGCATCCTGGGCTGCATCAAAAGAAGTGTGGCCAGCAGGTCACAGGAGGTGATTCTGCCCCTCTACTCCACTCTGGTGAGACCCCATCTGGAGTACTGTGTCCAGCTTTGGAGTCCTCAACACAAGAAGGACAATGGGTCCAGTGGAGGGCCACGAAAATGATCAGAGGGCTGGAGCACCTCTCCTGTGAGGAGAGGCTGAGAAAGCTGGGGTTGTTCATCCTGGAGAAGAGAAGGCTCCAGGGAGACCTTATAGCAGCCTTCCATTACCTAAAGGGGGCCTACAGGAGAGATGGGGAGGGGCTCTTTACCAAGGAGTGTAGCGAGTGGACAAGGGGTAATGGTTTTAAATTTAAAGAGGGTGGATTTAGACTAGATACTAGAAAGAAATTCTTTACTGTGAGGATGGTGAGGCACTGGAACAGGTTGCCCAGAGAAGCTGTGGCTGCCCCATCCCTGGAAGCGTTCAAGACCGGGCTGGATGGGGCTTTGAGCAACCTGGTCTAGTGGGAGATGTCCCTGCCCATGGCAGGGAGGGTTGGAACTATATGATCTTTAAGGTCCCTTCCTACCCAAACCATTCTATGGTTCTATGATTCTATGAGAAGAGGGATCCCTTATCACTTTGAATCTCCTCTGGAAGCGGTAGGGTACTAAGCCATTCCTTCAGACTATGAACTTTATTTGTCCATTGGCAGCTGTAACATCTGTGGCCATGGTGATTCCTGAAATATATTCTGCTCCCACTAATACATATTTTTTAACCCCTGAGGGTCGTAGAGCGCCTATGTAGTCTATTTGCCAGTTGTGGTACAGTGTTTTCCCATCCTGGATATGCAAAGGAGGCACTTTACCCAGATGATCTTTGTTGAGCCATAGTCAACAGTGGGAACAGACAGTCACTGTCTGTTTGTATAATTTTAAGGAAATGGTCCATAATTGGGCTATACCTTTCCAATATAAATCGGCTTATCTAGTGTGGCCTCGTTTTACGTGCAGCCATTCGAGTAAGCATCCCCATTCATGATCATCATTTATGACATCAACTTGTCACAATCGAGTAAGGCTATTGACCTGTTGATTAAATCGAGCAGCTACAGATGTTGATTGATCATGTCATTTCACATAACCGATGTGCAGTGTTCATTTTTCTCCTATTTCCAACAACTGTTTCTAGCTGTTAGTTTGCCAGACTGGGACCCTGTTCACTTGCCAATTGTTAGCTGCCCAGCGGCCTATCCACTCTGTGTCTCCTTTAAAGACAGCATATGAGTCGGTGTAGATATGGTCGTCACCATGTTGTGCTGCTAGTAGGACTGCCCTAAGTTCCCCTACTTGTGCACTCCCTTTGCCTATTTTGCTTACCCTCTCTCCTGTGGCCATGTCTAGTGCCACAGCCTTATAATTCCATTTGTTATTTTGTCTATACGATGATGCATCAGTAAACCATACCCCCTTAAGGTTGCTACCCTCTTTTAGCAGAGGTGCCTCTCTGATGGGAGATGGTTTGCTTGGTGGGGTTTTAAATAACAAATTGCTATCTATATCTTTCTGTAATTTGGATACTTTTATGTTGCCTGCCGTAATAGGCATGATTTATTAATGCTTTCCAAATAGGCTTACCACTTAGGGACTGTCGGTTTTAGGGCAATACCTGCAGGTGGTGTTGCACCCTTACCGACTATGTCTAAAAGATGGAAAGGTCCCCAGATAATTACACTTTGTCCCCTTCTTATCTGTTCTACTTGATTCAGCACTCATACCAATAACAAACCTTTCTCAAGGTCTGAATACCTGGTTTCAGTATCACTGAAGGAGCAAGAGCTAAATTCTAGTGGTCTCTCTGGTCCTTCTGGTCCTTGTTGCCATAGATTGCAATGGGAGCTGTGTTCACTGAATCCCCATTCTACATGGATTGGATCAATTGGGTATAAGGGATCTATTTGTTGAAAAAGTCTCAATTCTTTAATAAGTAAATCTAATGCAGTCTTGTGGTGTTCAGTCCATTCCAATGATCTACCCTTTCGAGCAGGTTATATAAAGGGTGGGCAATAATAGAAAAGACAGGGATGTGTTTGGACCAGTAACTTAAAGTCCCTAAAACTTGCTGTAATTCCTTTCTACTAGTTGGATTCTGTTCATGTTCAATTTTTCCCAGGGTGTCCAGGGGTCCGAGGCAGCTCCTTTAATCCACCACACCCCCAGGAACTTAACCTCTTGTGCTGGTCCCTGACTCTCGGACGGTGGAATGTCTAGTTCTAAAGCTGCCAATTTTTCTCATATATTCTCCATGGCATGCTTGACCTCTTTGGGTTTTTCTCCTTCTATCAGTATGTCATCAATATATTGATATACCATAACACCTAGCGGACTAGAAATTTCTGCTAAAGCCTTTGCCAAGGCATTGTGGGCAATTGTGGGAAAGTGTTTATATATCCCTGAGGTAACCTGTTAAAGGTATACTGTATTCCCTTCCAAGTGAATGCAAACTGATCCTTATCATGTTCCTGAAGTGGGATCATAAAGAACATATCTTTGATATCTAGGGTTGCTATCCAGGAATGAAATGCTCCCTGAATTCAGGTCACCAATTCTGCAATGTTTGGCACAGCTGCCGTCAACAGGGTGGTGTTGGCATTTAGTCATCTATAATCGACTGTAAGTTGCCACTGTCCATTTGGTTTCCTTACTGGCCACACTGGAGAGGTATAGGAAGAATGTGTGCGGATAATAATGTCTCTTTTCTCCAAATCTGCAACCACTCTGTCAATACTTGAATGTATAGCTGATGGCAGGGGATACTGTTTTACATTAGTAATTTTGGATGGAGGCAAAGGTATAGCTATTTCTAGCAAAATGATAGTCTTAGATTCACCTCATCCAGCAAAACTCCATACTGATCCATCAGGGGTTTTCCACACTCTGCCATACAATAAGTCAAATCCTATTATGTTATTGTTGGCAGCCCCTACCAGAACTTTGTCTCGGGTCAACCTTTTTTCCTTGGGAAGCCACAAAGTAATTTTTGCTGTCAGACATTTCTTTATGATCCCATCAATTCCTGTAACACCCATTTTGCGATGACTAGGTTTCACATTTAGATATTTTGCAGTTTCCTTAGTGATTACCAACATTTGAGCGCCTGTATCAATGAGAAAATATATACAAATTTTCCTTGGGCCAATCGGGATACTAATAATCGGTTCATGACGTTTGTTTGAGAGCCATTGTAGAGCCATAATCTGCTGGGTAGGGTGGCTCACTGCCCTCCCCGGGTATGCAAGTTTTTTGTCTGGGGGTTGTCTGGATCAATCAAGTCTTGCTGCAGGGCTGAAGGTAGAGTCCTAGCAGGAGTGGGTTTGTTCTCAGGTGATTGGTTTGTTTTATCTCCTTCTGGATTTTGCCTTGTACTAAAGCTCAGAGATAGGCTGTAGCCATGCCATGTATAAGTTGTCACGGTGCTCCCAAGACTAAAGCTTTGCACCACCAGGCATTTCATTCTGGATCAAATCATGGTTTAGATTCTGGCCTACATGTGTCAGTATGGATTTGACGGACTTGCCAGGGAGGTTTGGGTGGCTTCCTGGAGGTCATTCCAACCCATCCCGTGTGGCACCCATAATTCACTACTTCCTGGATGAATTCGCTCCAGGTATGTGAATTTGCTCTCTAGGCGGTTGCCCTGCTGCTGCAGCAGCATTCATGGCGTGATTCGTTTGTATACGATCTTGGGCATTTGATACATATATTTTAAGCTATTCAGAAGGCCATGAATGAGAGGAGTTAATCTGGCCAGACTGATGGTAGCTAGTATTGGGGATGGCCTTAATACACCTCTCTCATACATCACTTGTATACATGCTGCCTTTTGCACAGAGGCTGCCAGATCTGAAAATCCTGAGGTCTAAATGATAAGAGAATGTCCTCTCTCCTGCGGATCTATGCCCCCAGCCCAATAAGCTGCTTGGGTAGTTAATGAGTAATTGTGGTTACCTGGGGTGGTAGTTGGAAATACTCCAGGTGCCCAATATCCTTCTGCCTCTTCCTCACCTAACAAGATCCGATCTCTACCTGTGAGGGAAACCCTCCACACGTACTCAGTTTCTGATTCCTCCAGGCACCTGGAATATTTTTCCTGCAATTTAGCTAATTCAGCACGGGACCAGAGGATGGTACATAGAGTAGTGTGGGCTTCTTTGTCCCCCTCATCAGCAATTTCAGTCTTAGCAATGGCTGAAGCTGTATTGGTTCTGGGAGATTATTGTCATCATACCAAATGTCTCCATCCCATGTTTCTGGATCGTCAAAAAGTACTACCTTACGAATGTGCTAGACCAAATTAGAGCAGGTTCAATCAAATAATTTATCTAACCTTTCCTGGAGCTGTTCCTCTTGTCTCTCAACCGCAGTCAGTAGTTTTGCTAATTGCTCGGTTTTACTTAAAAGATCATCTACTTGTCTTTCCATTTTTCCCCATGTCTCCTTCTCAAAAGCCAATGATGTTTTAAGTGTCTCAATCTCTGACTTAGGGCTGTATATTCTACATTTGCAATCTTTTCAGGGTGGAAAAATAGGGAAAAGAGTGTCTTCACAAACAGGTGATAAAATACAGATAAGAGTGCCTCCACAAACAGGGAAGTTAAATGAAATCACAGGAGTGAGATAGCCAAAAGAATAGGAGAGTTAATTAAAGCTGCAGGACTGAGATAACAAAAAAAAATAGGGGAATTAACTGAAAATGCAAAAGTTAGACAGTTGAAAAACCACAAAAGGTAAGCTTTTATGTAATAGGCGAATCAAGAAGTCTGTACCTTCCAAGTATCTCAGCCAATGGGGAAAGGAAGAGGGTAACAGGCAGCCAGGGAATTAGGATAAAATGGAAGCTGTGTCCTCCGGAAAACTGAGAGACCCCACAGGGGAATGCCCCAGTGGACTCTCCCTTTATTCAAATAAAGTCTTTCCAGGACTCCTCTGTCTCCTTTGTGAACATCGACCTCTGGCTAATGGGATTTTCTGCACAAGGGCATGTGGACATTTTCATTTCTTTTTGAATGCAAGATAAACAAGCCCCCAATACACAAATCAGTCCTTTACCTTTTCCTTTTTTTTAAGTTTCTGTTGACTCCTACATTGTTCTATTTGTTCTACTACCTTGTCCTCATCTTTCCAATTTTTTGGGCCTATTCAATCCCTGCCTGGGATGGTGAACAACTGTGTTCCTGCAGTAGTTTATCCATAGCAATCCTGTCTGTGACACCAATGTAATGTTGCATTTAGTGAGACCAATTATTGCTGTGACTATAGGCCTGACACTGGATGCACAAACAGCCTGTCTCCTGTAGGTCCGGCTGCATTCAAAGGAAGCAGTCAGGTGCATGGTTTATTTTCATGAACATATACAGATTCTTTAAGATGCCCGGTGATAAATGCACTAATCTGCAGAATAGCTATATAGCTTTAAAGATATGATTGCAATCACAAGCTTCATTTCCTGGGTAAGCACTCGGCATGGCCGAGGTCGAAAATCTTACCAAAAGGAGTCCCTTTTGGGGGAGGGGGGTGAGGAGGACAAACCCATCGATCTGTCCCTACAATTTGACATTGAATTCTCATCCCTCAATTAGATATGAAATCAGGGTAATATTTATACTCTCATTGTGCAGAGTGGGTGGGTGGAACTCTGGTCAAGCCATCGTTCCTTGTAGTTGTACCGTGAGCTGTTGCATAAAACATTTTGCACAAAACATTTCCTGTGAGCAGCTGGCAGTTGCACAAAACATTTCCTGTGAAAGGCAGAAGAACGGGACCGTGCGGTGTCCACCCAGCTTCTCATTCCTCCCCAATGCCATGGCAGCAGAAACCACCGGATCTGGATCTTCACCCAGTTTCTTCACCCAGTTTCCGTGTCTGTTCTGTGCACCAGGTGTTTATCAGCAATATTGAGCTTTGCTAGTATTTTGTACTTCCAACAGTGCATTCTTGGGAAGAATGGACTCCAGACAATCATTTATATGTTAATAAGGCCAAGTACCCATGCCTGGGAGGGATGAACTCCTTAAGTATCTTGTCAACTGCCACAATTGACATTATGGAGAGATGGCTCTTGGTGGAGCATCTAGGAGTGGCACATCCATTATTATCTTAGCTCAGAAGTGGGGGTTGGAAGCAGAGATTGCCAACTTGTAGACAAAAGGTATTTTCCTTTTGTTAGGATAAACTTTTTAGCCAGACCTTTCAAATCTTAAATATTAATAGTTTTCCACCACACTAAGATGATGTCTGGGTAAAATGGCAGTTGCATACCAGAGCCATCTCAAACTGCTTTACCTCCCATAAAAAGCACCTAAAATAAACTAATGGTTTTAAATCCTAACCAAGACAATTACAGATATTAAAAATATCAATCAAATGCCATTTTTATACCTCAACAAACTGGTTTTACACTTGAAGACTATACTCTCAGTAGTGTTCTTACCCTCGAAATTGCATCAATAAGTTGTACATGTTCCTATCTGTATAACAGAAACATGTGAAAAACTATTTCCTTAATAGCTGCTTACACTAAAGTCCAGAGATAGCACAAAAAGGCAGTATAGAATAGAACAGAAGAGATCATTTTTTCAGTTGGAAAGGACCTTATAAGGACCGTCTAGTCCAACTGCCTCACCAATTCAAGGCTGACCAAGTTAAATCATTAAGTCCAAATGCCTTTTAAACACTGACAGGCATGGGGCATCAACCACCTCTCTAGGAAGTCTGTTCCAGTGTTTGAACACCCTCTCAGTAAAGAAATGTTTCCTAATTTCCAGTCTAAACCTCCCCTTGCGCAGTTTTGAACCATTCCCACATGTCCTGTCACTGGATACCAGGGAGAAGAGATCAGCACCTCCCTCTCCACTTCCCCTCCTCAGGAAGCTGTAGAGAGCAATGAGGTCACCCCTCAGCCTCCTTCTCTCCAAACTAGACAAACCCAGAGTCCTTAGCCACTCCTCATAGGACATGCCTTCCAGCCCTTTCACTAGCTTTGTTGCCCTCCTCTGGATGCATTCAAGGATCCTCACATCCTTCTTAAATTGTGGGGCCCAGAACTGCACACAATACTCAAGGTGAGGCCACACCACTGCTAAATACAGCAAGGTAATCACCTCTTTTGACCTGCTGCTTATGCTGTGTTTAATGCACCCCAGGATACGGTTTGCCCTCTTGACTGCCAGGGCACACTGCTGACTCCTACTGAGCCTGCTGTCAGCAGCACCCCCACATCCCTTTCTGCAGGGCTCCTCTCTGGCCACTCCTCTCCCAATCTATACTTGTGCCTGGTGTTACTCCATCCCAGGTGCAGAATCCGGCATTTCGACTTGTTAAATTTCATCCCATTAATCATAGCCCAATGCTCCAATCTATGTTCAAACATTAGTAATGAGACAAGTAATTAGATGTGCACCATGCAAGCACCATGTATTGGTGGTAAAACTATGGTGAACCACCACCAACACCACATAGGAATAGTTATTAATCAAAAAGGACCTCCATTACTTTCACCTCTTATTTGTGAAATATTGTCTGACCCGTGTGAAGATAAAATGTTTGCATGTGAAGCAGTCTTTGAATGGCTGCAAGCACTCTTCCTTCGAGTGGTAAAGCTCATTAGAACAAATTCACAATAGAAATGCTGTTCTGTTTTTCTTTTCCCTACAGGAATTTAAAGCTGAATTGGAATACTAAAGTTCTGAAGCTTTAGGATATCTTTAGTCCTGTGTATTTAATTTTCCCCCCAAGAGTAAAGGAAGAAATAAACTCTCATAACATAAGATAGACATAAATCTTATAAAGGCAACAATTCAGCTGCGCAGAGGACTTTTCTTTCTCAATTTAGAATTGCAAACTGCTTGTACAGTTTCTTTACAAAGATGTTTATTTGTAAATGTATGATGTTGTAAGCATTACTGTCTTAACAACTTAAGACACTTGAGAGCAAATAAAAATATTCTAAGATATAAATTTTTAACATATATGTTGCTGATCATCTCTTTTAGCAGAGAATGCCAAATATAACAAGCAAAGAACCAACTTTGCTTACACAAATTATCCTGAAAACTCTAGTACCACCTAAAGGGCTTGTGACAGAAACGTAATTAGCATTAGTCATTCCCTGTCAAGTGCCCAATTCAAAGAAAGACATTTTAAAAAATTCCCAACAATTTCAAGGGCAATGTGTTCACACAAATCTTTCAAGTGAAAAATTAGTGTATCAAATGTTTTGGGGTCAAGCACAGTTTGGTCTCAAGCAATAGTGTGACTTCAAATATGTTAACAGTAATTAGAGAACAATTAGAGTTAGCATGAATATAAAACCAGAAGTTAATACCGAACAACAGCAAAAAAAAACCCAAGCACAAAAATGATTGGATTTGTTTTATGCTTCTTCGTAATAAGCAGCAGAGTCAAACTTTGATAGATCTGAGGAAGGAGAAAATATTTATGGCTCAATCTCTTATGACTACAAAATTAAATATTTTCTATAGTAAAAAGTCAACACAAACTCCCAACTCCCAGTCAAGAACAAAAGAATTTAGCATTTAATTATCAATCAGTTGGCCTGTACCTTTTGAGCCTGAATTAATTCTGCCTAACGTATCCTTAAAATACTATTAAATTCAATAGCGAAACTAGGAGCCATGTTTCTGAATGCTTCTACCTTACTCTCACAGAGAAAAAGGGTAAGACAACACAGAAATAAAATAAACATTCTTTGCGGGTGTGGACTCTAAGGGTGAGTACACACATTTCAACTGGGGGACGTAGGAGGAGAGAATAGGCAGAAGGATGGGAGAAAGCTACTAGCAATGTTTTTAATTGTCTTATCAGATTGTACTCTCCGTTCAGTCCATCAAAATTAGATGGACTTTTCAAAACACACCACAGCTGCTTAATTCTCAGAACATCCCCTGTCTTTATGACAGGCAGCAAAAGCTGGGCATTTTAAAACTGTATTTCAGAATCTGCTGTGGAAACATCATATAATCACATGAGAATTATTCTTGATCAGATGGCTCTTTCAGAATTAGAGGGACCACAGACATGTTTATTTACACCTAATATTGCCCAATGTCACCTTTAAGAGTTTGGGAAACCAGACCAGGAGAAGAGTGGTAAAATGAATTCCCAACTCTGCTAAAAGATGTCATTGCATTTTTAAGAAAGTCGAATCTGGGAGTGGGATCTCTTCTTGATTCACAAAGACAATACTGGGAACAGCTATGAAGGACTGCAAAGGACCATGTCTTACACTTCTACAGCATAAAAACAGTGATCACTAGACTAAAAAACATGAAATATTAATGTAAAGACAACAAAATTATATTAGATTATGTTAAGGAAAAAATTGGGATTCACTTATGTTGGGGAGAACCATAAACTAATTAGAAGCACAGCACCCTGGTTTGAGATAGAACAAAACCAATCTTCTTTTCAGTAATTTTACTTTTCAGTTGTCTCTTCTAACTGGCTGTACTCTCTGAAATTAACAGTATGTTCTTCAGACAGTGTCTGCTTCTAGCAATAATAATGCTCGATGTTTATAGTTAATACTAAGGAACGGTATGCAGAGAGGCTTCTTGCTTATACTTATTCCCATAACAACCGAGGTCAGCTAACTTTCTTATGTGCCAATTTGGAGGGCTGAAAGAGGAAGAGCATAAAAGGCTCGCACCTGTGGGGAGGAGCGGACAGGACAGGTGACCCAAATCCGACCAACAGAGTATTCCATCCCATGTGCATCATGCTCAGTATAAAGCTGAAGGATCAAGGGGGGTCAAGTTTCTTTTTTCTTCAAAGGCCAGTGTCCGAGGAGGACTCTGTCCATTCTTCTGCCTTTGATCCCGATCTGTGTTTTCCTGAATCCAGTTCTTGAATCCAGTTCTCATCTGCCACTGACTCCAGTCCCAGTGCTTGCCAGTGACGTGACTGTCATCCTGGGAGCTCAATATTGGGTTTGTATATATTTGTATATATTTAATTATTTTCTTATTAATATTATTATCTTTTCTTTTTACTGTTAATAATTCATTAAAGCTGGTTTAGGTTTTTTTCAACCCACAAGTCTCTCTCCCTTCCCCTCCTGGGGGTTAATAGAGAGCATCTGTCATTCATTTCATAGACAGCCCAGCCTAAACCTTGACAGAAGTCATTGGCGCCCAACATGGGGCCTGACCGGGGCTCTGACATATTGCCTGGATAGTTTGAATTCCGGCTTGCTCAGTTGAGAGAGTATCAGATTTTTTTCCTTTGAGAGCCTTGAGGGATTGGAAATTAAAACAGACAGCTCACATCATGTCATTTTTGAGTGAAATATTGTATCATACCTTTACAGAGTTTTGTTTAAAGTTAGTTGACGCAATTGTGATGAAACGGGAAAAGGACTTCACTGAGAGGTTCAAATTAGCAATTTATTTGGACTTCACTCACAGGTCCAATACGTCACTATTGCAGGTTCTATGTGTACAATGGCGATTACACTATTGCAATTTAAAAGCAATTCGCGGAATACACTATTGCAACCTACAAATGATTCCGACAAGTAACAACACAACCCACAAGCACGCTAGATATGAATACCTTAAAAGAGTGCACCAATCACAATCTTAATAGCATGCCATATACCATACGCATGTTTCTTAGTCACTTACCCTCTCTCTCAGGTAAGGTCGCTCAATCCCTGGGAAGTTACCCTGTACAGCGTCCTGGACAAGGCGGGGACAAATCTCCTACAGGCCAGCTGTATCATTGGAAGATTCCCCATCTTTCTCCTCAAACCTTGCGGTTTATATATCCTGATTCTGTGGGGGTGCAGGATTATGCCTTCGTGGATTACCCTATCTGAGATATTTACTTCTGATGGTGTGATAGCTAAGTCTCCGTTGCTAATTTTGTGATGTCTAGCACTCAAAATCACAGGAATAGTGGTGGTATGGGACTCAGGGCATTTTGTTTGTTAAGGGAGATAAGGCTCCATTTGGTTTTGGTATGCAATCTCAAGACAACCCCGGGCTGAGCCGTTTCTGCAGCTCCCCCCAAGTTATCTCTGCATTTACAAGGCAATGCTGAGATGAAGCTGAGTTGGATGACAACTCCCTGCATCTCACCTATTGTGCTCTGAAACCGGTTTGGCTGGGTGCTCCCATACAACAATGCTGCTTAACCTGCCGTATGCATTGTGTTATTGTTCATTTGTTGTTTGTGTTCATTTGCGGTGGTTTGGTTTTTCGTGCTGGGCAAAACATGCCATTTTGCTATGGTGTTTAACATTGATTTATGCTGGGATAAGTTGGGCAGCGACTTTACCTGCACACCTCGGGCGCCACATAGTGCATTTCATCACTAATTACAATTGTGGTTTTACCTTGGGAAAGTATGCTTCTCCCTTTTATGCCAAGCTGACTCCACTAGAGTCTGGGGATTTCAGAAATGATTGTTACTATCAAATAATGATTTTATTATTGATTCTCCTGACTGTGTTGCAGGGGTGGTTTTATATTAAATATTGGTGCAGGAGTAGGTGTTACACAACATGCACTGCTGCTACTCCAGCTCCGACAACAAGCACTGCCACAACTACATCCGTACCAGTATGAGTCACCCCTGTGTCCAGGAAGAAAAAAAGGTCAGTTCGTGGGCCTTATACCAAAGACCAGCTCATGTGAGATTGTCCTTCTAAAGCAGATCAGGAAGAGGGTCCTTCTCAGGCAGTGTCAATTCAGGAGGAGGAATCAAAAATGTTATATCATGCCTTCAGCGGGCTTTGTTTAAAGTTAGTTGACCCAATTCTGTCTAAACTGCTGTACATATTGTATAATTTATTTGTTCTTTTTGTTTGTTTGCAGTGGGTGAAACTTTCTATTCTGCTATGGTGTTTGATACTGATCTATACTGTGATATGCTGGGCTGTGATTTACCTGCACAAGTTGGGCATCACCTAGTAGATTCTATTACTAATTACACTTTCAATTTTATTTTGGGAAAGTTTACTTCACCCTTTTATGCTTATGCCAAATTGACACCACCAGAGCTAGGAGATTTCAGAAATGATTGTTACTTCCCCCAGAACAATATTTTATTATAGATTGTCCTGCATGAGTTGCAGGGGTGGTTTCTTATTAAATATCGGTGCAGGAGCAGGTGTTGTACGACATGCACTGCTGCTACTCAAAACCCGCAAGTCACTCCGTAGCCCATACCAGCATGAGCTACTTCCAGCTTCAACAATGATCACCACCACTACTTTAAATCTGACAATGACCACTGCCACTATTCCAGCCTCGAAAACGAGCCCTGCTGCTACTCCAGCTGCTCCAATGAGTATGGCTGCTACGCCAACTCCATCAATACCAGCACAAGTCGCCCCTGTGAATAGGATGCAAAAAAAGTCAGCTCGTCTCCCTTTCCCTTAGGACAAAGACCAGCTCAAGTCAGATCACATGGGAGAAAATTCTTCTGACAAAGATCCGGAAGAGGGTCCTTCAAAAGCAGATCCAGGAAAGGGTCATTCTCAAGCAGATCAGGGAGAGAGTCCTTCTCAGGCAGTGTCAGCACAGGAGGAGGAATAAGACACAGAGGTAATTGTTAAATCTGTCTCTATGAAGGACCTGTGAAATATGAGAAAGGACTTGAAGGTCAGACACTTATCATGGAATCACAGAATCACGGAATTGTCAGAGTTGGAAGGGACCTCTAGAGATCATCGAGTCCAACTCCCCTGCCAAAGCAGGATTGCCTAGAGCACATGACTCAGGACTGCATAAAGGTGGGTCTTGAAGATCTCCAGAGAAGGGGACTCCACAACCTCCCTGGGCAGCTTGTTCCAGTGCCTTGTCACCCTCACCGTAAAGAAGTTCTTCTTCATATTTGAATGGAACTTCCTGTGTTCCAGCTTGTGACCTTTGCCCCTCATCCTGTCACTGGGAACCACTGAAAAGAGTCCGGCTCCAACATCCTTCAACTCACTCTTTAGATACTTAAAAGCATTAATAAGGTCTCCCCTCAGCCTTCCCTTCTCCAGGCTAAAGAGTCCTAGCTCTCTCAGCCTTTCCTCATCAGGGAGTAGCTCCAATCCCTTAATCATCTTTGTTGTCCTACACTGGACTATTTCCAGTAGTTCCCTGTCTTGCTTGAACTGGGGAGCCCAGAACTGGACACAGTATTCCAGTTGTGGCTTCACCAGTGCAGAGCAGAAGGGGAGGATAACCTCCATCGACCTACTGGCCACACTCTTCCCTATGCAGCCCAGGATTCCATTTGCCCTCTTGGCAACAAGGGCACATTGCTGGCGCATGGAAAGTTTGCTATCCACCAGAACCACCAGATCCTTCTCTTCAGAACTGCTTTCCAGCGGATCCATCCCTAACCTATATTGGTGTCTGGTATTCTTCCTCCCCAGGTGCAGGACCCTACACTTGCCCTTGTTGAACCTCATTAGGTTCTTCTCTGCCCAGCTCTCCAGACTGTCCAGGTCACGCTGGATGGCAGCACAGCCCTCTGGAGTGTCAGCCAGTCCTCCCAGTTTGGTATCATCAGCAAACTTGCTGAGGATACACTCTGTCCCCTCATCCAGGTCATTGAAAAATATGTTAAACAAAACTGGACCAAGTATTGACCCCTGGGGGACGCCACTGGTTACAGGTCTCCAACTCGACCTTGCTCCATTAATCACAGCCCTCTGAGTTCTGTCACACAGCCAGTTCTCAATCCACCTCACTGTCCCCTCATCTTACCCATACTTCCTCAGTTTCCTAATGAGGATGTTATGGGAGACAGTGTCAAAAGCCTTGCTGAAGTCAAGGTAGATGACATCTGCTGCCCTCCCCTCATCCAGCCATCTGGTTATAACATCATAGAAGGTTATCGGATTGGTCAAGCATGATTTACCCTTGGTAAATCCGTGTTGACCACTTCCAGTAACTTCCTGTTCTTCAATGTGTTTGGAGATGACATCCAGAATGAATTGCTTCATTACCTTCCCAGGGACAGAGGTGAGGCTAACTGGCCTGTAGTTCTCTGGGTCCTCCATCTTGCCCTTTTTGTAGACTGAAGTGATATTGGCTATCCTCCAGTCCTCAGGTACCTCTCCTGTTCTCTATGACCTTTCAAAGATGATGGAGAGTGGCCCAGCAATAACATCTGCCAGTTCTCTCAGCACTCGTGGGTGCATCCCATCAGGGCCCATGGATTTATGGATGTCCAGTTTGGCCAAGTGGTCTCTAACCCAGGCCTCCCCTACAGAGGGAAAATCTTCCTCTCTCCAGACCTTCCCTCTTGTCTTCAGGGTCTGGGATTCATGAGGGACAGCTTTAGCAGTGAAGACCGAAGCAAAGAAGGCATTCACTAACTCCACCTCTGTGTCTTCCACCACTAGGGCACCCACCTCATTCATCAGTGGGCCTACATTTTCCCTAGCCTGCCTTTTTTCACTGATATACTGAAAGAACTTGTTATCTTTAACCGTAGTGGCCAAGCTGAGTTCTGCTTGAGCTTTGGCCCTTCTAATTTTCCCCCTGCATAGCTTCACTACATCTTGGTATTGCTCATAAGTTACCAACCCCCTTTTCCAGAGATCGCAAGCTTTCCTTTTATTCCTGAGGTCCAGCCAAAGCTCTCTATTTAGCCAGGCTGGTCTTCTTCCCCGTCGGCTCATTTTTCGGCACCTGGGGATGGCCTTCTCCTGTGCTTTTGAGAGTTCCTCCTTGAAGCATGACCAGCCTTCCTGGGCACCTGCACCCTTCAGGACTCTCTCCCAAGGGACACTCTCAACCATGCTCCTGAACAGGCCAAAGTCTGCCCTTTGGAAGTCCAAGGTGGCATTTCTGCTGGCTCACCACCTTGCTTCTCCAAGAATTGAAAACTCTATCATTTCATGATCGCTCTGCCCACGATGACCTCCAACCTTTACATCCCCCACAAGACCTTCTCTGTTAACAAGCAGCAGGTCCAGTAGGGTGCTTTCCCTGGTTGGCTCGCTCACCAGCTGTGTTAAGAAGTTGTCTTCCATACACTCCAGGAACCTCTGGAACTGTTCCCTCTCTGCTGTGTTGTATTTCCAGCAGATGTCTGGGAAGTTGAAGTCCCCCACGAGAACAAGGGCGAGCGATTGCGAGAGCTCTGCCAGCTGCTTATAGAATATATTTCATCAACCTCTACATCCTGGTTTGGGGGTCTATAACAAACTCCCACCATGATGTCTTATTGGCCTTCCCCTTGATTCTTACCCATAAACACTCAACACTGTCATTCACATTGTTGAGTTCTAGGCAATCAAATTTGTCCCTAACATAGAGGGCCATGCCCCCACCTCTCCTCCCATGCCTGTACCTTCTGAAAAGCTGGTAGCCATCAAACACAGCACTCCAGTTGTGCGAGTCTTCCCACCATGTTTCTGTGATGGCAACTATATCATAGTTTTCCAGCTGTATGATGGCCTACAGCTCCTCCTGTTTGTTGCCCATGCTGCGTGCAATCGTATAGATGCACTTCAGCTGGGCTAATTTTCCTGCCACTTTTCTGGGGGGACAAGCCCTAATTCTCACCTGAGTATGCTCACACCCTTCTGTAGTCGCCAACCTCATGTTTTTACTACCACATGGATCACCATCCCCCACCTCCACTGAGATGATGGACTGCAAGACCTTGCTAGTACTTTTACCCATGAGCACTGGCATGCTGCTCCCAGGCTCCATTTTAGTAAACCCGGTTTCATCCCCATCCCCCTTCAAACCTAGTTTAAAGCCCTTTTAATGAGCCCTGCTAATTTTTGTCCCAGGATCCTTCTTCCCCTTCGGGTTAGGTTTTCCCCACCTGTTGCCAGCATGCCTGGTGTCCTGCAGATCATCCCATGATCAAAGAAACCAAAGTCCTGCCGGTTGCACCAGTCTCGGAGCCAGGGGTTCATATGTTGGCTCTTCCTGTTTATCCCCTCATCAATTCCTGCTACTGGTGGGATAGAGGAGAACACTACTTGTGCTCCTGATCCCTTAACTAGCTGTCCCAGGGCTCTAAAGTCTCTCTTCATTGCCCTTAGACTTCCTGTACGTACCTCATCACTGCCTATTTGAAATATCAGTAATGGGTAGTAATCTGAAGGTTGGACTAGGGTAGGGAGATTTCTCTGTATATCCTTAATCCTGGTCCCAGGGAGGCAGGTGACTTCCCTGTGGGCTGGGTCAGGTCGACAAATGGGCCCTTCTGTTCCCCTCAGAAGGGAGTCACCTACTACAAATACCTTTCTTTTTTTCTTAGTTGAGGAAGTCCTCAGGCATGGGGGTGAGCATCTAGCCCCGGGCGACTCACTGGATGGATCTTCCTCTCCATCCTCATTTACCTGGCCCTCAATTTCCAGAGCCCCATACCTATTGTGCAAGGGCAACTGGGTAGGTGAGGGGGGCCGGGAGGGGTTTCGCTTGCCCCTCCGAGGAGGGACCCGTCTCCATTCTCCCCTGTCCCTTAAGTCCCCCCCTTAGTCAGTCTCTTTAGCCTGGAGAAGAGAAGGCTGAGGGGAGACCTTATCTATGTTTACAAGTATCTAAACGGTGAGTTGAAGGAGGATGGAGCCGGACACATTTCAGTGGTTTCCAGCAATAGGACAAGGGGCAACGGGCACAAGCTGGAACATAGGAAATTCCACTCAAATGTGACGAAGGACTTCTTTACGGTGGGGGTGACAGAGCCCTGGAACAGGCTGCCCAGGGAGGGTGTGGAGTCCTCTTCTCTGGAGATCTTCAAGACCCGCCTGGATGCAGTCCTGAGTAATATGCTCTGGGCAATCCTGCTTTATCAGGGGAGTTGGACTAGATGATCTCTAGAGGTCCCTTCCCACTCTGACAATTCTGTGATTCCGTGATTCCTTCTACCTACTGACAGAAGGGAAGGGGATCATCCACTTCTTGTGGAGCCTCTACCCGCTGGCTTTACCTCAGGGTATGGCTCCACCAAATCTATTTCACTTTCATATTCTCTGATGGTTCTTAGCCTTTCTACCTCCTCCAGCAGTTCGACCACCTGCCTGAGCAGATAGTTTATCTGGTCACACCGCACACAGTCGGTGTCTCTGGCTCCCTGTGGCACCAGTGCCAGGCTCAGGCATTCGCTGCAGCCCAAGACCTGCACAGCCGCATGTTTGCATGGGAGCTCATTATTCCTTGCAGCGGTTTTAGGCCGTTTTGTGGCCATGTTCTTCTCTCGAGCCAGGAGGGGACCAGTCACTGCTTGCTGCTTCCCGCACACGTGCCCCTGCACGCTGATGTTCCTGCCCTTGCACTTACCACACGCGCCCGGCGCGCACTGGACAACTGCGGTGGCTAGACGCTTTTAAATTTGCCGCGGCTCGCCCGGCCCGCCCCCAGCCACGTCACCCTCACGGCTCCCTCGCGAGATTCCCGAGTCTTTTCGGGCCTCTCCGCTCACCTTCGGCTTCTCTGTCTCCAGGAACCTCCTCTCACAGAATCACAGAATCACAGAATCGTAGTGGTTGGAAGGGACTTCAGAGATCATCGAGTCCAACCACAAAAAAAAACCAAAAAAACCAAAACAAAACAAAAAAAAAAAAAACAAAAAACCACCACCCACCACCTAAACACACAACAACAACAACCAAACCAAAACCATCACCCACCCACACAGCACCCCACCACAAACCAATAATCTTGGGCACTAGAGCATGCCCTGAAGAACCATGTCTACACGTTTCTTAAATACCTCCAGGGATGGTGACTCCACCACCTCCCTGGGCAGCCCATTCCAATGCCTGA
>QJSC01000971.1:0-21219 GCA_003697955.1 Calidris pygmaea | reverse complement strand
CTTCTGTATGAATAAGGGCACTTGTTGCCTCTGAAGTTTGAATATTTATAAAGAAATGATGAAGGCAAGTCTGCTGGATGTTTATTGGGTGTAGTTGGCAGATTTTGATTAAAGCTAGGATAATCACCAGTATATACAAAAATGTAAAACATGTCTTTTAGGCAGAGACACTGGGATAAAGATAGATATTGTGAGATTAGAAGATTTTTTTTAAAAATAATGTTAATGATATTACTTTCATGATTGAAATTTGTTCTACTAGTGGAAAACATGTACTGTTCAGTCCCCCTTCCCACATCATGCTTTTGAGAGGGGCTCTGGTTAGCCTTTGCCTAACTCCAGTCTTTTGAAGATGAGCACTTCTTTCTCTTCCAAAACAATGCTGTCTTGTCTTTTATTTACACAGATTTGACAGAGTTGGAAGGGACCTCTAGAGATCATCTAGTCCATCTCCCCTGCTAAGCAGAATTGCCCAGAGCACATTACTCAGGACTGCATCCAGGCGGGGCTTGAAAATCTCCAGAGAAGGGGAAGACCTTGTTGTGTCAAGAGGCAAAATAGTTTTGGCAGAAAATAAACCCCCTCGCGTTCTAACACTCCTCACCAAGGTGGGAGGCTAGGTGCAGCTAGGTTTAAATTCTGAGTGATGCCCAATCCACCACTATCAGTCCGGTCACGTTTAATATATTAAACTCTCACGATTCCGGATACACTAACAGTGGACTGCACCTTCAGTCTAGTCGTGCTCATGAACTAGCACGGCCACACTCTAGTGTTTGGTCACGTTCAATGAGAAACCGAAACGACTAGCTACTTAAGCAGTGCAGTTTATTTAAGCAACAGATATGAAGGTTCTTATGGTTTTCTGGTGATATAAAACTGTCTGCAAAGCACATGTGAGTAAAAATATTGTTAATGGTACAAAGCGCATGACAAAGTTACAAACAATACAGCCTGGCTATAAATGTAACAGGTAACCCTCTAGAGAGATTTCTAAGTTTCCCGAGGAAGCACTCAGTATAGTCTAAGTCTTACCCAAACGTGTCCCTACGGGGGGGAAGAAAGGCTCAGCCCCTCGACTGGTCCCAGGAGTCAAAGGCAGTCCATGATGGGATCCTCCCTGACTTGTTCACAATGGTGTCTTCCCTAGCATCCCCCCTTTCTTGGGCTATTTTTATACTATTTTTTACCTTCAAGGTGGAGTTTGAGTGACTCTAGTCATAAATACCTTTATTATGATTGGTGTAAAATTCTCTCGCCTTGCATTTAAAGGTATAGTTTACGAAAGATTCAGAGCACAGCCTGGAAACGTTTCGATTTTATACCTTTCCTTAATGTGTGAACAATGCTATATATTTTTAATAAAATTATATTTTAGGAATTATTCCACAGACCTATTTATATATTTCTTTGTCTTCCTTTGTATAACGTTTGCTTAGGAATACTAATCTTTGAAATGAACTTTTTTTTTTTGCTGGTAGTGAGAAATTATTGATTTCTGTAGATCAGGATGTGTTCTTAGCTAATTATAAATTGACTTGGCAGAATAATCATTTTGACTAACAACTCAGTGGGTTTTAAGAAAGATAGATAAGAATATTCACTTGATTATTCAGTACGCTTTGCTAACATCTGGAAGTGTATATGTTAGTTTATATGTTTGTGCTGGTACTCTGGCCGCTCCCAGCAATCCTCTTTTCTTGGTAAAACATGAAAGCGTATAGATAGTACGATTTCTCTCTCCTGTGGTGTTCTGCCAGTGTTGCAGGTTTATTCCTGGCCATCAATATTCTTCCTATTTACCATAAAAGACCATAAGATGAGACATGAATCCTCCCAAGATCCATAAGCTCAAGTTCAGTATTGTTGGCTTGGGCCAATACAGACATTGAGAAATCAGCATTGCTCCTGAGGAACATCTGACTCTTGCAAATTCTTTTCCCCTTTCAAGCAGAAATAAAGGTGGTGAGATTATTTAGCCAACAGCACTTGAGGGAAATACACTGCATCAGTGCTTTGCAGACATGTTTTTTTATCCACTGTTTTTCCTTGTGCTTATGTCATGCTACTGCCATAGCAGTGAAATCTAGATTCAGTGTACATGTACAGTAGTCATGCCATCATGAGGCAGTGTCCTGCAGCCTTTTCCCAGCCCTGTCATTGTGAGAAATCCTTGACTGGGTAGCTTTGTGATTAGAGTATAAAAAAGCAATCACACTTTTAAGGTGTTCACAGAGATTTCTGCAGTGTTCTTTATCACAGCTCCTTGTCCAGAGAGTCAAGAAAATAACTTTCTTGAGACTGCCTCAGGAAACTGCAAATGTTCTGTTCAGCTGATGGAAGTGAATATTTAACTTCAGAAGGATTCTTGAAAGTCATGTGGTATTGCAGTGTGTGGTCTGTCCCTGGAAGTTCAGGAATAGATTTACTGTGTCTTGCAGGGCTTTCCCTGTCAAGTCAATTTGTATTCTGTGTATCTCTAGCTTTTCTGACTGCTTTGAGACTAAAAGGACTAGATTTCTTGCCAAAGGAAAGTTGAACAAAATATCAAAGAAAGCATTATGATAGCTTTAAAAACCTGCCTTTTGTGTTGATATGCATTCAATTACTCTTTGATTCTTTTTCTTCTAAAATTCAAAGCAAAACCCCAACTAAACATGTTGAATAAGACTTAGGTAGGGTATGGAGACTTTGGGAGGGAGTGGGATTTGGTCTCTTTAGGAAAGTTGGGTGTTGATATACCAATACTTAGGTACTGCTTTTGAAAACTAGAATAGTTGTTGCCATTCCATCACCAGTCTGGTGATGGCTTATTATACAATACTGTATCTGCTGTTGTAGTGTAGGTCCTTGGGCTAAACTTGCTGTACAGACAGAAACACTAAAACAAGCAAAACCTTGAGATTTGTGATGATTTTCTTCTTAAATGCCTCTGTTGCTTTCCATTTTTAAGTCTAGTTATTTGCTTTATGAGGAAGTGCTGAAATTTGAATTCCTTAGTGCTTGAGGAAGCTAAAGATACTTGAAGTGAACAATTTTCTGAACTGCCAATTAAGGGTTGTTTTTTTTGTTTTTGTTTTTAAAGTAGAAATAAAGACAACCTTCTTCTGGAGGTACTAGATTACATCAGTAAAAAAAAAAGCTTTACAGCAGTCTTGTGCTGCCTTTTTTATTGTCATGAAAGAAAGTATGACCACCTTCTTTACACAACAGTTTTGGGAAGTCCAGTCTTTAATGCTTTCTCGTCCTTTTCTGCTAGTGCTCTGAGGGTCTGTTTTGTTTAACATGTATCTATTTCTTCAATACTGGCTGCTTACTAGAGTTGCAATGTGTCTGCAAGGTCAAATATTAACTGCTGATGAGGGACTTCTGCACAGAGCCAGACTCTGACATGGAAGCCAAAACATGTGCTTGTCTGAATATTTTTTTGATCTTTATTAAACAGATTTTAATTAAGAGTTGTCTTGCAGTCTCAAATCTTCTTTCCTTGTTTGATCTGCAGTTAACATTAAATTCATCAATTTGTGATATCCTACTCAATGCTATGACATCAGCCTGCCAAGCAGACTTTAATATGAGGAATTAGAATAAGAAGCTGCTTTGCAAGCAAGGAAATGTTCTTGTTCAGCCCCATCTTATTAATTAGTAATATCCCACTTAATGCTCAAAACTGTAGTCACTACGGTAAATCGAAGGCAGTGGCTAACTGCCTCCCTTCTGCCTGCTGCTTCAGTACTCTAAAGAGTAGGTGTGGTAGGGTGTGAAGCTTCAGCCTGGCATGGTGAAGGCATGCCAGTGTCAGGGAGGTGTGATGTTTCACTTGTTCAGTGTACTGTTGACAGTGGAGCAGGGCCCTTCAGTTGCTCCTTGTGCATGCTGGGGCTGGGCTGGATGCTGTTTGTAGATAGCGGGAGCCAACTAATAATAATAAAATAGCTTTATTTTTAAAGCTCCCTTTATATCAAGCTGCCAATTGTGCTTTTAAGAAGACTGAATTGTGTCTTAAATGGATTATTACATGTCTGTGTTGGCTTGATAGGGAATATCAAACTGAGGGGGTGTTTCCATGCTTGTCTGAAGCAAGAGTAAGTCCATATTGCTGCCAGGAAGAGGCTCTCACCTTCACTGGTTTTCTGCTTTGGACCTGTTGCCAAATTGTGCTGTTCATGGGCTCCACAGTCAGCAAGATGATCTTCTTTAAAGATCCTGTTATACTGTTCAGGTTGTTTGTCTCTGTTCCCACCAGCAGGCTGACCTTGCTGTGCCGCTTCATCCCCCAGGAGTGTTTCAAATGCTTGTGTGCCTGATTTTTTACTTAAAGTATCTTTTCATCCTGAAAAACAAACATGACTTAAGCAGCTGTGACACAGGCACTGTAAAATATTTGTTAGGAGAGGGAGAAAAGACACAATCCTCCTCAGGAACCATAGGTTGCCTGGCTATCAGAGGTGTAGGCTATAGTTCGGTGTGTGTTTTACAAACAAATGGAAAACTCTTTGTTTTAATGTGTGTGTACTGCCCTCATGTCCAAAACATGGATTGCAATATTTTGAGTAGCTTTGGTGAAATTAAAGAAAATACCATTGAAATGTATGTCAGAACTTCTAGGTACCAGAATCTGTGTAAACATGATGCTAATTTAGAAATTATGAAGAAATTGAGACCCAGTGGAGTTATAATTTCTCAACATAATTTAAATCACAGTGGGCTAATTCCAGACAATCATATTTGAAACTATTAGTTTGTCCTTCAGAGAGATTAGTGCTCTCTGTCGTGTTCTCAGTTCAGGGTTTTTTTTTCATTGCTTATTGTGCTAGGATCAAATCGTGATGAGCTGACTGATACTTAAAAAAATCCCCAAACAAACAAATCAACCCACCACCAAACCCCCAACATTCTGACATTGGCAGTCCAGTCAACAAGGCTTATACAGCAGATTTTAACACAAAGAATAAAAGTAATTTCTACTGCAAACTCAACTGAAGACTGTCCATAATGTGTTTAAAATATCAATGGACAACCACACCCAGGTAGTCAGTGATAAGAGTTGAACTTGCTGTTCAGAGCATCTCCACATTTACTTAATATTTTGCTTTCCATAGAACATATTGTCGCAAGCTTGAATAACCTCTGTTCTGACTGTATCTGGCTTTTAGGGTGTCAAGTGCAGTGCTCTGCAGGCCTGTGTGTTCTGGGGCTTAGAAGACAACAAAGTTATATTACTTTAAGAGACTGGGAGACAGATTTGCTTTGGTGAATACATTCATAAAGCTGGAGAAACACAGTGTTCCAGTTCAGCTCATACTAGTCAGTTCCTGGTAAAGGCAAGCCTTCTCTTGTAAAATGGAAATATACTTTCTTGTTAATGGAAATATAATTTCTCCTCAGACTTTATTGAATGCTTTAACTAGCACATAAAGAAATCCAATGTTGAGGTTTAATTTTGGCCAACAAAAATGTATTTCTAAAGTGAAGAAGAGATTTAGATGATAATGGGGTTAATTGTCTTTTTATTCTAGATGAGACTCCTGAGCATCATGAATCGATGTTTAAACTAAAGCATGTCATTGCAACTTTAACTGTTGAGTACGCATTACTTGTGAATGCTAGTGAGCAGTTGGGTATTGAACACATCCTCATCCGTGCAATCACAGCATTTTACTCAGTTTTCATCTGAGCATTATTGTGTACTGAGCTTGGTAATGGCCAGCTTGCACCAAAGCTGCTGCCCAGACAAGTTGCATGCTGAGGCATGTTCATACATTGGGGCTGCTTGTTTGCATATCTCCTTCTGCCCAGGTGCACCACTTGCAGGTTGTCTTTAGTTCTCTAAATTTGCAGATTTTACTTCCCAGTGCCATGGGGACAGAAATCAGGCAGTTGACTGTGACTGTTCTGACCAGTTGAGAGATCTGTTTCCAGTTATCATAGCTACTGTAAACCATACTCATCAATTAATGGTGTTAGATGCTGTACAAACAAGGGGGGAATAATAAATTTCTTGTTTCAAAGTAATTTTAATAGTAGAGGATGAACGAGAATGAAAGCTGACTGTCACAAACAGGATAGCAGTGATGTATGTGTGTGTGATTTGAGTGTTCTTTTAGGTTTCTTTGTTGCCATACAGCAAAAGTATGTTTAAAGCAGGGTAGTAGGTAGTTTTGTAAATAATTTCTTTAAGTATGAGGGAGAACATAAAACAAAAATATTGGCTACAGAGGCTTTATTTAAAGGCAAGGATCATCATTTTTCTTATAAATGAGAGGTGAGAAGCAGAATGGGCGTTGGCCGCAACCTCCATATATGTACAGGAAAGCAGTTTAATAGTAGGAAAGAAAGGAATGGCTTGTTTTGTGAATGTGATTTTTGTGTTAGTGTTCTGAGTAGGTATATGAGTGGTTAAATTCCAGGTATCAAAACAAGACAGCAGGTTTTACAAAAATTTAAGGAGTGATACAGCTGGAGCTGGAATTTCAGCAGAGTAGCAGATAGAAAAGTTAAATAACTTGAAAAAGCTGTGAGATTTAGATGTCGTCTGGAAGTACAGATCTAGACAGATCCCAGTCAGCTGACAAAAATGCTTTTTATCCATGGCATTTCCCCCTTTACTGTAAAGACTGTGATAAATCCAATAATAGTGTATTAAAGTTGCTTTCTCATGAGTCTCTGTATAGAGTTCGTATTAAAGGTAGGAAGAGTTCAAGCTACTGCATTTGTAGATTATCTGGATATTGAATCAGTACCCTGCCTTAACTTGTGCTCTTTTCTTTTTTTTTTTTTTCTCTTTCAGATTTTCTATTTTGTACATACATTGTTTTGTATATACTGTATATGATGACTTCGGTGGGCAGTGAACGTACCCGGGGCACTCGGGACAAAATGCAAATTTCAACCACACACCCAACACAACCACAGAAACAAGTAGTACAGGTATGTGTTACTGTATGATCTTCTTTGAGTTGAAAGTGAGCGTGTAATGATATGTATTTCTTCCCTAAGTCAGTAAAAACTGAGAAAAGACGGGGGGAAAATCATCGTCTATTTTGGAAGAGTATGTATGATATCTCACTTTAATTGCTTAGTAATCCAGCACAGCATTAAGTTGTTCCTGTATTCTTATCTCTGAAAGAGCTTTGTGTTCTTCAGCAACGTTTCCCATCGGTGAGGAATTCTTTGCCTATGCCTGTGTCAGGATTTCTGTCCTGTGACCTCAGTGTCCTCAGACCTCAGCTCTTCTATATGCCAACCCTCACGATGCTAGAAGACTTGGTCGACAGAGGAATTTGGGTGGGTGGGAAAAGCTTCCTTAGATGCATGCTGCGTTCTACAACGTGATTCAGCATATCTGCAAGTCGAAAAATCCTAAACTTCTTGTGCAGTGTCTTCACAAAGTGAAACGAAGATGGTCATCCACCAGCAGACTAAAATTACTTTGAATATCTGTGAGATTAAAATTAAGCTCTTATCCCATTGTCTTGATCCTCAGTAGCAGAGTAGTTAGGTTGTATGCTTGTCTGGGTTACAGAGTGCAAAATGTCTCTGCTCCTGTCAACTCATTATTCTCTTGTAAGGTACTTCTCAAAATTGGACTCAATTCAAGAATTGCCACAGTTCTCTGCTGGCAGAGAGTGCATCAATCTAGAGGTGCTCCCCTGGGAAATTGTCTTACTGTTTTCTAGGCTGATCTTTGACATGGAGGGGCTCCTGTTCTGTTTTGTACAGTATTAAGTGCTTGAGCTCATATAATTATCTCCTTGTGTTGCAGCACTTTGCATAGTGGTGATTCGTGCTAATGTGTGGATTTAGAAATTGACTTTCAACAGATGAAGTTGGTTTTCTTTTTGTTTTATAACAAGTAAGGCTGCAGGAGCATAGTGAGCAGGTTGACAGAAGTGGTGGATTTCCCTTTTTTGATATTTGCAAGACGGCAGTGGAGTACTCTGCCCAGTTTTCGGTTCCCTGGCACAAGACAGACATTGGCAGATGGGAGCAAGTCCATTGAAGAGCTGCAAAGATGGTTGAGAGGCTGGAGCACAGGATGAGTGGTGGCTGAGGGAGCTGGATTTGTTCAGCCCTAAGAAGGCAAGGCAAGGTCGTATCTTCTATTCAAATACCTCATGAAAGGGTATAGAAAAGGTGAAGCCAGACTCTTCTCAGAGACACAATGGCACAAGTTGGAACACTGGAAATTCCAGCTGTTAAAAGGAAAAAAAAATTGTTTACCATGGTCATGGATTAGAGAGATTGTGGGTTCTCTGTCTGGCCACAAGCAGCTCCTCTGATGGGACATGCTCTCAGTGGGAGGTTGCACTGAGTATCACTGGACAACCTTTCCACAGATTTATGGGACTTTACTGCATCCATCCATTTTAGTCTTTCAGCTTTTGGAGACGTTGCCAGCATGGATTTATCGTCCAGAAACGTTACAGAGGTACCAAATATTTCATCAAGATCGTTTAGCATTTTTTCAGAGACCAGTATTTGCTTATAAAGAAAATAAGTGCAGCTGTTCATGGGCAAAATCTTGAGGCATGACTCGGTCTCTCTTTAAGTGCTCATAAAACTACAGAGTCAGGTTGTTGTTTGGAGAGTTGTGTAAGGTGATGTGAGCAGGAATCATCAGAGATGGGGTTAATTTAGAAATACCATTGCCAGTTTGTTACAATAAAATTCTCTCTGGAGTGGTAGATACTAAATAAGTAATAATTTCAAAGTGTAGGTTTCTGTGGTAAATTCTATTTTATTATATGGTTGTCTTGTCTATGTGGTGACCTTTAACTGTGGTTCAAGCATGTTCGAACATGTTGAAACTGCTTCTGTTCCAGCTAAATTTTTAACTATAAAATGGGCGTAGATGAGATGTTAATCCCTTCCCTGTAGCACCTCTGTGCTTGTTGTGTATGTTCTTTTTGAGAATCTGGAGAAAAAAAATATAGTGACACTAGGAGAAACTTTTAAAAAATATGTTGTTACCTTTTGTGTACTTTATTGGATGTTTGTGTTTTCCAGGCAACAGCAGAACAGATTCGCCTTGCTCAGATGATCTACGATAAGAATGATGCAGATTTTGAAGATAAAGTGAAACAAGTATGTTTCTTAACGGTACAGAGTTTTTATGCCCTCCAAAGCTGGGTTACATTTTGGAGCTAGAGCATCTCTTTCTGATTTAGATGAAACTTTTTTCAGAAGGATGTAATTTTAACTAGGAAAAGGTGCTCTTATTGCACTGTAAAGTCTGTTTACAGGAAATTGTGTGGTAATATAGCTCTGGCTGTATAGTTATACCGGTGTATTTTCCTCTGTAGACAAGCCTTTAAGCCAAAACTCATCTGTGCTGATGTCTCTTCCAGACTGTATCTCTCTAGTATGGTCCTGATGCTTAATGATCATCAGAATAAGGAGTTCATTCAGCTTGTTCACATGTGCATGCACATGGGAAAAATATGTCACCTGTGTAAACTGAGTTTCCTAATATCTCAGCTGGTTTTCAGGAAAAGTAAAAATCTAATCATAGTTCAAAGGTGAATTGAAGTGTTATTTAAAAAAAAATAAATCTGACCTCCCAGATCTGTTGTATGCATTAAACTGATAGAATTACACTGTGAAAATGAAATCTTACACCATTTCCTCTACCATGCTGAGTTTCAGGTGTAGATGCTCGAGCTTCCATTACCAAATTATAGCTGAGACCATTAATTCAAGCAGTACTGAGAATTCGGGTCCCTGTTCTGCTCTGGGTATCGGTAATTTTGTCCTAGTGAACACATCACAGCTCACAAAGAACCTAGGAGTATACCCAGAAGGATAGAAGAATTAGCGTGAATGCATTAATGCAGCAGAGGAGCAGATTTCTTGATTTTTTTTCCCTTTGTAAAATCTCCTCTGAAGCATTATTAAGTGCTTTTTGTTGTTCTTGTTATAACCTTGTTCTGTTGCTGTGCCAGAAGTAAAGTCTTGTACTTTCTGAAGCCAAAGGACCCTCAACAATATTAGTGCCTGTAGCTCTGCTAGTGGAAAGGATAAGAATTAAGTTCTGCTAGGAAATCTCCAATATTTACATTGTGCATGTTTCTAGCTCATGTTGGTTTTTTTCTTTTGGTGAAGTTGCTGGATGTCCTTTGACAGACTGATTATTTCCATCCCACAGTCCTCAGGATGTGCACTGCAGCTCCACGGAGCATAATTCAGTACTAGGTCTCCTTAAGTAGCCATTGCTTATGCCTTTTGTGTGGCCTTACACTGAAGTGGATCAAGGGAGCTGATATGGCTGAAAAATAACCTTTTTCTTAGTCTGGATGTTTTTCCAGATGGATCTGTTCTCTGCCATGGCTTACCTTATGTCTGTTCTCACACAGTGGGATAAAGAGGGGGGTGTTTGGTGGGGAGGGAGAGAAGACAATACCAGAGCTATCTTGGTCTTTTATATCTTTACCCTCTTATACCTCTGTCTCTGGGGTTGACAACATTTGCTGCAAGCATAAAGTTAAAGGAAAAAAACAACCAAAAAAAAGTGCAAAAGAGTGCTTTCTTGATTACTGTTTAATTTGTGTTGCATCCTGTCTCTTATCTGAATCCCAAGCAGATCTGTAAAATGCAGATACCTTTATTTAGGATTTTAGTTTGCTCTGACACACAGTAGCTATGCGCTTTCTTGGAATCTGTGGTGGTACTAATTCTTATTTTCCTATGATGATAATTTGGATATTTTAATATGTCTGACTCTTACTGCCAGCTTATGGAAGTGACAGGGAAAAACCAGGATGAGTGCATAGTGGCACTACATGACTGTAATGGGGACGTGAACAGATCAATCAACATACTGCTGGAAGGAAGTTCAGACACGGTAAGGTTTTACTTTTGTATTAAACAACTCTTTGTTTGTTGTGCTTTTCTACTTCTTAGGAGTGATTGGGAAAGTCATATTTCAGAAGCTTTCAATTTCCGTGTCTCTGTTCAAATTCTTTTGAAGGAAATGGAGACTGGGGCAGCTTCTGTACTGCATGCATATCTTAGAGTAGGCTGAACCTTGAAAATACTGTGGCTGTTCAGCTGGTGTCTTGCAGAGTCCTCTGGCTTTCATTTACATGCAGCAATTTTCTACTCTGCAGCAGAACTCAGTGCTCTGTCAGAGACAGGCCTGTTTTTTGCTGCAATGTTTGTAGTTATTCTGTAGCACCTCCACAACCCTAAGACCTGAGTCTAAGTATTTGCCACAAAGGGCAATCTTTGTAAACCTAAAGGGCGGGCAGGTATTTTAAGTCATGCAACTTCTGTAGGTGTGCATTACCAGTACTGAAGTTGGAGGAGGTTTCTACATCTGAAAGTTGCATTGACAGCGCTACTAATGGCAGAAGAGGATACAGCAAGTAGTTGCTCTTTTCACTGTGTTGCTCATTTGCATGACTATTGAAAAAACAGAAAAAGGAGGCTAAACAACGTGTATGTAACAACAAATAATGTCCCTTATAATGTTGCACAGAGCAGTTTTTTATCCCAAGAGATATCAGGAAAATATGTCTTGCTGCAGTTGAAGTTTTTGCTGGAGGGACTTCTTACAGTTTGTCCGAGGCAGTAAGCTAGATTCCATGTCATCTAAATTGGGAAAAAAACCTGAACTTCCTTTCTTAATGCTGAACATTCAGTATTTCCTGTGATTTGTCAGGATGTGTAGCCTGGCTTATTGTTAATGAGGAAATTTGCACACACACCCCCAAATCTAGGATGCATACCATTCTGACTGAGGGGACTTTCTTTTCTATCCCCTTTTCATTTATAAGAGTTGAGATAATCCAAAAAACAGAAGTATATAATACTGAGAGAGCTGGTAAGTTGGGAGTAGAAGAGAACATCTCACCTTGATTAAATCCATCTTGGTAATGTGCTGGTTTTGTGTTCTCTTGTACTTTTCATTTGCCATTTTCTAGTTGAAAATAGTTTTCTGGTTGATAGAATGTTAAATGTGTTCTTACTTTAGCAAATTGTTTAAGCAATCGTGACATGGAAGCAGCTTTCTGAACTCATTTATCAATTAGAAGCAATATATCCATATGTTCTGCTCTTTTGACAAGTCCTTCTGAACCCACTGCTCTCTGTAGATAAAATGCAACTCAAACAAATACAGAGAACTTAAAGGGCTCAAGGAGGAAGGGGGTCCTCATCAGTGTGAAGAAATTTATTCTTCTTTATGGAGACTTGTGGGCCTCAAACTTGAAGGGTTTGCTCAGATGTGTAGTTTTGTACTTCTAATCTGTGTTGTCTGTGCTTCACTTAAGTTGGTTTATGGCGGTGTAGTCTTCTATACTGGAGATGAAATTGAACAGTGATTTCAGCCTTCTTTCTCACCTATACCATGTCAAAAATAAGAGAGTAACTATTCTCTTAGTGCTTATTCTCTCAAAGGAGACACTGAAACATTGAGTTTATACTTGTAAACTGCTTTGTTACCTGCTTTCTCAATAGCATTAGTTTTCTCAATTCTAGGCAGCTTGGACTAGCTGATCATTGCCTACCTCGTGAGGGCTTTCAAGTTGCTGTTGTCTGAATTGAGAAGAGATATGACAGGATGAAAGTACTGATAGCCAACCATTTTTGTTTGATGCAGGTGCCTGTCAGAGGTCATGGATTTAGTGCTTCACAGTTGATGGCACCTTATTTGCATATGCAAATTTCCCACTTAAATACCTTACCTAGACTATAAGCTCCTAGAGATGGGGATGTACATATAAATCTATCTGCCATCTTAATGGTTTGCAAATAATACCTTTCTTCTTTGCTTTGCAACTATGGCTCAGCAGACTAAACATGCAATTGCATAATATATGAGTTGCTGTGCTATTCTTAGCAAGTATTTTAGTAATTTTATTTTCAACTCCTATAGAGCAGATACGATCCCTGAATTTATTTTAAAGATGGAGTTTAATATTAAAGCTGAAGCCTGATGTTTGGACCTTGGTTCCTTGTCTTGTTTACACATAGTTTTTACTGTATTTTGCTGCGTGTGATGAGCTGTAGCTGTTAAGAGTGGATGGTCTGGCTTATCATGGCCCCAATTTTCCCAAGTTGTTGTTCTGCCATTCTTTCTCTTGGTACTTGAATTCTAATGCATCTGGATAATGTTTTTTCCCTACCACCACCACACACCCCCCCCCTTAGGTCATGTACTTATTCTTAGCAGTCTCTTGTTCAATGATGCTTATAAGCGTTTTTTTCATTTCCTTGGGAGAAGATAGCTCTGTATATGCTCCCTTACTAGATTTATGGAGGTAGTTGAGAGGGAAACTGTTGCTTGCTTTGCAGATTTTCTGCATTGTGGTCGTATCTGAGCTTCCTTGAACTAATAAAAGTCCACTATAGCCAGAAATATTTGGGATTCTCACATTCCATAAGAAAATCCAACTAAAACTTGTTTCTTTCTCATCTCTTCTCAAAAATACAGCCTCTGTTTCCATTTGTATCTGTGTAGTTTGCAAGGTATTACATATGTGATGTTATGCAATTACCTGGTTGGTTTTTTTCCACGAACTGGAGGGATGTGAGTTTGAAGTATGCATTGAGAGCTGTCTCTTCCTTCTGGACTTCTATATCTAATTCTGTTCTATCCTAATAGACATCTTGGGAGACTGTAGGGGGAAAGAAGAAAAGCCTTGGAAAGGAAAGTTCAGAAAACAAAGAGAACAGAGAAAAACGAGGGGACAGAGAAGTGAGTCACAGACGGGGAAGTTCCAACAGATGGGGAAGAGGAGGCAGCCGTGGCCGAGAGTGTACGTATAGGGGTTCATTTTTAAAGATTGAGACACTTTTCTTGCAGTTGAAACTGGCTGAGTTGAGAACAAATGTTTAATGGAGTAAAGTCTGTCTGAGCTATAGCTCAGTGCTGAAGGGTTCGTAACTTATTTGTGCTACAGGTATGCTAGATCTGTCTACATGACTTGGTTTTGGGATGGTCTGTGCTTATTCAGAGACACTCAATTTAAATTTCTGCCCTTTTTTGATTAATTGATCTTGTACAAATTGCTGTTCTTTATGTAGGTTTTAGAATTGAGTCGTCGTAAGACTGCTTGAGAGCAAGTATGTTGCTGCACAGCTGATACACTTTTTCGTTTCTTTTAATGAAAAAATTATTCAGCTTTGACTCCATCTACTTTTATGAGTGGGAGAACCTGAAGATGTTCTCATCTTCTCATAAGGGGAATGAAAAGACTGGGATCATTATTAATCTCTAGCATATATTACATAAGCCAACCAAAGGTGAGTTTCTGCAACAGAGAAAATTCTTTGATAATTGAAACATTTAAAAATTTGCTACAGTTTATACAGATACAATAATACATTGTACAAAAGCAAACTGATGTTTCCAAGTTAGGCAGCATCACATGAGATCACCATTGGATACATGTTGCTTTTTTCTTTATCAGCAGTGTCAAAGCTGTATACATTGCATGTAAGGGCCATACACAACACTGATAGATGAGCAGAGAAACCAGAATTAAAAAAAAACTTTTAGCTTTTCACTTAAAAGCAAGAAAAATATTTACAATATTACCCAACTCTTCTAATTCATTATTGGAATATATTCAAATATTGTGCTAGTGCAGACATTGTGAATCTTTGTAGAATAGAGTAACGTCAAGTTAGGGAAAAATATTAATAAAACTTGCAGCTATGCTTAAAACAACTTGAAATTGGATCCATCAAAATTAAAGCGAGAGGCAAAATTTTTGCCAGAGCTGAATGCTGCTTGTCTCTTTTTGTAAACTGGAATTAAAGATTTTTCAGATGGTTACCAAATCTTGATATTCTCTTTCCAGCTTCCGAGTCTCCAAGTGTTAATAATTTTGTTGCTGCCATTAGGAAAAGTTGTGCAGTACAAAATCTCAGCAGTGTTTTAAGTGGCCAGTCTTTTTTTTTTTTTTTTTTTTTTTTTTTCAAGGAGCCTTTCCTCAGGAGTTTTCTGCAAAATACTTAAGTTGCAGTGTTTTTCTAATTTTTTTCTAATGCCTCACCTTCACCCAGTTGTCATCCCTCTGATTTAAATACAGAAGAGAGTTCTTTTAAGTTTTCCTGGTTGTACAGGGATGTGGTATGGGCAGACAGGAGAAGAGTTGTTCTTGGTTATCCCTTATTCTTGCACTGTTGCCACCCAGTGTGTTATCAAGGAAGGTATGAAGCAGCTTTATTTCCTACCTCATTAAAGAGGTGAAGCTATAATTAATTTAGTAGTGTAGGCTTCAAAACACCACTTCTTCCCCCCCCCCCCCCAAAAAAAAACCAAACCAGAAGTGTCTGCTGAGGGACATTTTCCTCTTATTAGATATTTTGCTTCCTAATTGTCCAGTGCAAAGTAAACATAACTTGCTTGTAGTTAGGTCCTCAAAGAAGAGGGGTGACTGAGATCTGTTGACCAGCCCACTTAAAAAATCTTGCTTTTTCTTTTGGGTTTCAGGTTAAGCAGATGGCTATGTTGTTGCATGTATAAGTCTCTAAAGCTTCTCTTAAGCTGTCCTCTCTCCACAGTTAGAGCTGAAGAAAATGGAGTGGACAACAATCAAGGAGACAAGCCTTCAGACCGTGGGAAACGTGGCTGTGGGAGAGGTGAGATGGTGGCATTGGTGTGGGACTGGCAGTGATTTCATGTCCTGAAATGGAACTCTCCCATTTATTTCTTTAAACACTTCTTTTTAAGCATCTGTTGGATATCCTTTGATTCCATAAGCACTTCAGCCACCTTTAATTTAGGTACACCCCCCTCCCTTACCACTTGTCATATCTTGGTCTCAAAACAACTTAAAAGAATTGACACAAATCATCTTTATGGTAATTTCCTGTGTAGCAGGCTGGTGTGCTCTGGCTGTGGAGAGCTGTTTTCCTAGATCGACTCATGCCAGCCTTCTGTGAGTAGGAGTGCACTGGGCTCCTCAGAATGTACCTTGTCAGCAGGAGAGTACAAGATTCCATCTGTAGGGCTCTTGGGGAGGTATTTGATGTGTACTTGTGCTGTTTCTTTGGGGTGGATCCAGTTGTCAGGCTTGCCTTCTGTTTTCGGTACCCAATCAGAGAAAATACAAGCCACCTTAGAGGCTTTTTGGTAAGAGAAGGAATTTGACACGGAAGAGTTGATGAAGAGAACTGTGGAAAAAGAATACTGCAGAGTCTTAGGTATAACTCTGGTCCTGTTCTGCAGAAGAGATAGGAAAGATGTTGAAAATGAATTTTACATGGAATCAAGGGATGTGTAGTTGGTTTGGATTTTCATGGGCTTGAAGAGGCTTGAAGGTAGAAAGAGGCTTGTTTATTCTTAGAGCAGGAGGAATGAAAATGAGTAACCTAGATACAGTGCAGATTGCGTGGGGAGGTGGATAATAAATGAGTTAAATTGATAAAGTGCACAGCAGAGCTAACGTACTTCAGTAATGTCTGACTTACGAAAAATTCTGCCTTCAAACAATTCTCTTCTCTTTGAAATATCCAGTAATTTGGATTTGAATATCCAGCATTCAAAGACAGGCACGTCCAACTTCATTGTCTCAATATCTGCACCTTGAAGGAGTGGAAAGATGCAAAGACATGTAGCTTCCAGAGGGTTTTGAGAATGTTCAGGCACAAGTTGTGTGTTTGTGTCACCAAATACCAAATGGTTTGTGCAGAGAGGTAGCTTTGCAGAGGAGGATGTGGTATAGTTCACAGCTACAGGTTTTGGTATGTTAGCACTGTAAGGAATGCAAGTCTTTCAATTTGTTGTTTTATAAAATAATCCTTTATACTCAAATTATAAATACAAAGGTAGGATTTTTTTAAAATTGTTGGGTGAAACTTAGAGGTTAATTTCAAATGCAGTCTATTTTTTGCTTTGTAACCTTATGAACAATACACTGCTTTTGTTGTCAACACTGTAGCTCTCTAGGTGAATATCATGTCTCAAGTCAAAGCGCTTAATCATCAAACCAAACTGACGTATCTGACTGAAGAAATAGGAACAGCTTCAACCAATTTCTGTTCGTTGGCTTAGTGTACATAGTATTACTGTATCTCTCTACCAAATATTTTAGACTGTACATTCATGTGAGTAAAGTATCTCAATGAAGTGTTCTCAACTTTCTGTGATAAACCCATTGAGCAACTTCAGGATAATTGTATTACAAGTGTGTGTATTCTGTTGCAGAAAATACCTAATTTAATTTTATAATGCAAGCCCCTGAAATCTGCAGGGAGCTGTATAAAGCTGTGTAATTCACTTCTCAGTACTTCAGGATGCATGACCTCCTTTCTTTGGATATTAGAAATAATAAAAAAAAAGCTTCCTGCTATTTCATTCAGTAGTCTTTCTGTTACACAAAGTAGTTGAATAAGGGATAAAGTACTTCAGTTGCAAGTAAATAGATTGCTGTTAATCACCACAGAAACCTTTTTTAGAAATGTTTCATGCACTGTATGTGTGTAGGAATCTAGGCATTGGATAAAAAAAAGGGTCAGCTAATATCTGAGCAATGCACTGTCTCGCTATTTTAAGCTACCTTCTCAGGTTGGAGTTATCTTACTGGTTGCTTTCTAGGGGAAAATTTGCTGGGCCATTGTATTACCTCTTCACTGTAGAACAACCTAATTTTAAGAAGTGTTATGCACTGAAAATAGCAGAAATGGAATTGTCACTGGGGTGATAATGTGCTGTTTAATGATACTGAGTATTTCAGCCCTGGTGCTGTCGGCACTAGCTTTGTTTTCCAGTAGATCTTCTGTTAATTGCTCTGTGAGATTCCTTGCAACTTTATAGGGTAGTAGGTTGCTGGTATGCAGGAGATCAGGGATTTGAAGTAGATATATGTTATTGACTGATTAACAGAAAGCAAAAATGCATCCACATCCTAGCTGAAATTACTCTGCCCTTAATATTTGCTTGCTAAACTGAGGGGATAAACTTTGGCTTGGAAAGGAGTCAAGGAATTTCCTTTTTTTAAGATGGCCTTCCCATCTATCTTTCTTCTCAGAACTGAAATTCTTGAATGAGCTTAATTTAGATGTAAAATATACTATAATGGTGATAGATAGTAATTGTATCAAAGTGGTTATATTTCTGTCAGTATTGCAAGGCTTTGTAACTGGAATGGAATCTTGTGAAGGAATTATGGAGGAAGATATTTATGTCTTTAGAATTGTCAGCTCTAGAAATGTTTCCTCATTTGTGTTCTAATCAGCTGCAGTGTTATATACAAATTGACGAACTTTACAGGCACAATTTTTTTTTATGCTATTTTGTACTGTTCTCAGATCTTCAATTTTAAGTGCAGGTCTGGTTCTCCCACTGTCATCCACTCCATGTTAAAAAGGATGTGGATAGAGCTAGAAAAGGCTTTTGAAGGTACTGGGAAGACTGCATTTACGGGGTGTGAAGAACAAGCAGACTACGACTTCTCCACCTGCAAAACAGAGGGCTGAGTGGATATATGGTAGAAATCTGTAAAATTTCTGTGGGGAAATCAATTGATCACTCCAAGCAATTATGCAAATGAGGGAATATTAAATGAAATCAAGCAGGCTACAGGTTCAAAATGAACTTATGGAGGTGGTTCTTCATACATGTAGAAGTTTGCACCTGTTGCTCCTTGTCCTGTTGCCAGGCACCACTGAAAAGAGCCTGACCCCATCCTCTTGACACCTGCCCTTTAGATAATTATAAGCATTGATGAGATTCCCTCTCAGTCTTCTCCAGACTAAACAGACCCAGGTCTCTCAGCCTTTCCTCATAAGAGAGGTGCTCCGTTCCCTTGATCATCTTTGTAGTCCTCTGCTGTCCCCTCTCCAGCAGTTCCCTGTCCTTCTTGAACTGGGGAGCCCAGAACTGGACACAGTACTCCAGATGGGGCCTCATCAGGGCAGAGTAGAGGGGCAGGATGACCTCCCTCGACCTGCTGGCCACGCTCTTTTTAATGCACTCCAGGAGACCTTTGGCCTTCTTGGCCACAAGGGCACATTGCTGCTTCATGGTCAACTTGTTGTCCAGCAGGACTCCCAGGTCTCTCTCTACAGAGCTGCTTTTCAGCAAGTCAACCTCTAACCTGTACTGGTGTGCGGGGTTATTCCTCCCTAGGTGGAGGACCTTATGCTTACCCTTGTTGAACTTCATTAGGTTCCTCTCTGCCCAACTCTCTAGTCTGTCCAAGTCTTGCTGAATGGCAGCAAACTTGATGAGGGTACACTCTTTCCCCTTATCTAGTACGCTTCTTTTTTTCCAGAGCAATGTGAGCATGCCATAAATGTGGATACTGATGGAATTTTTTTCTAGCAAAACAGGAATAAAAATGAAAGTGAAAAACATTGTTTTAATTTTGAACTTAATCGGCATGACAAGGAGTCTTTCAAACTTTCGGCTTTTCTGCTGGCTGTATAAAAAAGCAAAGCAGCTTACCCTTTTTGTAAATATTTGTAAATATCTGACTGTAGTCCAGCTTGTATTCTTGACTTTTTTTTTAATGTTTTTTAGATGAGTAGTATGCTATCCTTGGGAAAAAAAAAAGAGGTTCTATAACCAGAATTGCATGTCTAAACATTTTCTTGTTTTAAAAGCTTAGCATAATTACAACAGGATATTATTTTGGATTTCCTTTAGCAGAACTAGTAAGGAGGGTGGTTTTTCTAAAACATGAATGTAGAGCAGACCTGCTGGACATAAAAATCTGAAGTCCATTTAGTTTTGCTGTAGTTGGTTCTGTATAGGTTAGAAAGCTGTGTGTGTCATGTAATATTTTTTTTCTTGAGATAAACCAGAACTTATCTTTAACATGTTGTTATTTTTTAAACATAACTTTAGAGTTGAAAGTTTTCTGCATGCGCTTCTAAAAATGGTTACTAGAGTACATGCGGTATATTAAACTGATCCAATGCTTATAGCTTTATGATGACTAATTAGACAAAAGTGATTTGAATTCTTAAATATAACTTCAGTGTTTGTTCTGGTAGCATGGAATACCTAGAATACAAACTTTCTATACTAAGCTTCTGTCATCTCGGCATCTGCTGAGAAGATGTCTGGCTCTGCATTTCCAGAGCAGAGACCAGGGCTGTTCAATTACTGCGTAGTCAGGCAAGCACAAATCTAGGATGTTGCCTGCCCTTCCAGTATGCACTTCCTTTTTCTTTCAGCTGTTCTTGTGCCTCTTTATTAACCATAAAGTGTCTTAATCTAATTGAAACCTGTCAGTGTGAAAATTGGAGTTTTGAAAAAAAAAAAAGCACCTGTGTTGCTGTAGAAGGATTTAGGTCTGCAAGCTCAGCAAACTGTTTTTTCTACAGAATAGGCTATTAAGTTAATGGGCTAGTCCCATCCAAATTTTAGTACTACACGCTTTTCTCATGTTCTCACGTAGTGTGCGTTTGTTTTGGGGAAAGAAAGATTGGGAGTGAGATGAATGATTCTTCCCATGCACGGACGGCACCAGAGTGAAGACTTGATTGTGTGATTATCATAGAATCATATGGGGTTGGAAGGGACCTCTGGAGATCATCAAGTCCAACCCCCCCACCGGAGTGGGTCTACCTAGAGCAGGTTGCACAGGATCTTGTCCAGGTGGTTTTTGAATGTCTCCAGAGAAGGAGACTCCACCACCTCTCCAGGCAGCCTGTTCCAGTGCTCTACCACTCTCACAGTAAAGAAGTTCCTCCTCATGTTTAGATGGAACTTCTTACACTCAAGTTTGTGCCCATTTCCTCTTGTCCTGTCACTGGGCACCATTGAGAAAAGACCAGCCCCGTCCTCCTGACTCCCTCCCTTTAAGTATTTATAAGCATTGATCAGATCCCCCCTCAGTCTTGTCTTCTCTAGAATAAAAAGACCCAAGTCCCTCAGCCTCTCTTCATAACAGAGATGCTCCAGGCCCTTAATCATCTTTGTGGCCCTTTGCTGTACCCTCTCCAGCAGTTCCTTGTCCTTCCTGAACTGGGGAGCCCAGAACTGGACACAGGACTCCAGATGGGGCCTCACCAGGGCAGAGTAGAGGGGCAGGATAACCTCCCTCGACCTGCTGGCCACCCTCTTCTTGATGCACCCCAGGCTGCCATTG
This sequence comes from Calidris pygmaea, assembly GCA_003697955.1. Taxonomy (NCBI): domain Eukaryota; kingdom Metazoa; phylum Chordata; class Aves; order Charadriiformes; family Scolopacidae; genus Calidris; species Calidris pygmaea. The sequence continues at coordinate 169 of QJSC01000971.1, read as the reverse complement.
GCCTTCTTGGCCACAAGGGCACATTGCTGGCTCATGGTCATCCTGTTGTCCACCAGGACTCCCAGGTCTTTCTCCTCAGAGCTGCTCTCCAGCAGGTCAGCCCCCAACCTGTCCTGGTGCAGGGGGTTATTTCTCCCCAGGTGCAGCACCCTACACTTGCCCTTGTTAA
>QJSC01000969.1:2230-13690 GCA_003697955.1 Calidris pygmaea | reverse complement strand
CTTCTTCCACAAACCAACCCCCCCCAAAACACCCCCTTCCTCAAATTTCTGGCTGTTTCAGACCCTTCCTGCAGGAAAAGGGGAGCCTGGATTCTTCTCTCACAAACTACCCCCCCAAAAACACCCCCTTCCTCAAATTTCTGGCCGTTTCAGACCAGCAGGAAAAGGGGAGCCTGGACCGGGCACAGATCGAGTCGCGCCAGGGGGAGGGAGGGTGGAAAAAAAACCCAAGGGGAAGGAGGAGGAGGAGGAGGATGAATCGAGGAGGATGAATCGAGGAGGCTGCGAGGCCGAAGAGCAGCCGTGGCGCGGGGGGGGGGGGGGTTTACCTTGCAGATTGGCTATGGGCGGTTTGAAAATTCCCCCCGTAGGAGAAGGAGCCGTCAATCCGGGGAGGGCAGCGACGGTTGCTGTAGGAAATGTCCACACAGCCAGCCCCTGCTGACCGGCCACTTGACCTGCAATACTGATGGGGATAAGAAGAGGTTGAGTAACTGTCCCTGCGGGAACCATTACTCCTGTCACAACTGTTGCTAAGTTTTCCTGAGTCAAGACCTGCAAAAGCAAACAAGATTTAAAAAAGACCAGAAATCAACGCCACCGCACAAAACAGCATCAGCGGAGCAATAAAGTTCTTTTTTTTGGGTCAAAAAAACCAAACCAAACCAAACCAAAAAAAATCAAAATGGATCGGGGGGGGGGGAGGGGGGGGGTCCTTCCCCCTCTCTGCAGCTGGGTGCCCCCAGCTCCGCTGAGCACCCCCCCGCCCCACCCCTCTCTCCGTGGGGAGATGTTGGGGGGGATCACCCCCCCCCCCCTTCCTCCTCCTCCCTCCTCCGAGTCTCCCAATCCCCCCCCTCCCCCCCAAAAAAACCTCTCTCTGGCAGCACCTCGGGGGCGCGAGGCCCTTGGGGAGGGCGCCAGGCAGAGGGGAAGCGCCTTGGTTCGGGGTGCAGGTCCTACACCCCGCGCCACGAGCCACCCCCCTGCCCTCGGGGGGGTCCCCAGAATGTCCCCCCACCCTTTACCACGTCCCCTCCTTCCCACCCCATCCCTGCACCCCGCCCCCCCCCCCTCCCCACATCCCTCCCCACCTCCCATCCCGCTCCGTTGGCCGGGGGGGTAGTTACCTGTGGGGTGGCCTGCACGGCCAGCGGGGTGGCCACCGTCTGGGGCTGTTGGCTAGTGGGGTGGCCGAAGGTGCCGAGGGGGGGGGCGGTGCTGGGGGACGCTCCGGTGGCCGTTTTGGCTTTTCCTGGGGAAAGGACAGAGAGAGAGGGGGTTGGAGAGAGATGGTGCTGGGGGGAGCCATAGCGGCAAAGGATGGGGGATAAAAAGGGGGGGGCACCCCAATTAGGGGGGGTCACCGAGGAGGTGCAGCCCCACGGAGCCGGCATGAAACCCTCACGGGCATCCTCAGGGGCAGGACCCCCCCAAAAGTGGGGTCACTGCCCCCGTTATGGGGCGCAGGGGAAGAGATTTGGGGGGGGCTGGTTTAGGGAGGAGGCAAAAGGAGGGAGAATTTGGGTGGTTTTGGGGGGCACAAGGGTGGGAAATGGGGGGGTCCTGCCCCCGCTGCTGGATCCAGCGGGAGGGATTTTCCTCCCCCCCCTCAATTAGCAGTAATTAAAGCGGTGTCGGCCCCCCAGCTGCTCCCCCCGGGGACGGGGGGGCTGGAAAAGGGAAGGGACCGAGGTCGCCCGGCAGAAATGGGGGGGGGAGCTCCGTGGGGTGTCCTTGGACCCCCTGCCCAAATTTACAGAATATTCTAATACATTATAGTGTAATATAACATAAAATACAGACTATTCTATTAAAATATTCTGATTTCTCAGTTACCCTGACCATCCGAGCAAGAGGAAAACTCGCTCCTAATCCCTATTTATTAGGGGCAAAATTAATTACTGGGCTTTTGAGCAGCCCCTCGTGTTTATTCAGCTCCACTTCTACTAATGGCAACCCCCGAGTATAAAATCCACTTAAATCCTCTTCTATTTTTGTAAAAAAACCGTCCTTTTCCTGCCTTTGGCAAAAAAAACCCACCCAACTTTTACCAAATAAATACTTTTTTCAGCTTTTTTTTTCTTTTTTCCCCGGAGCCAGACTCTTCTCGGGTCCGGTTCCTCGCCCAGAAATAACCACAGGTCTCGAAGACTTAAAAGAGGCCTTTTTTGAATGATTTTGGTTTTGAAAATTTCCTACCAAACCCCGAGCAGAGGTGACACCCAGCGCTTCCCAAATCCCAGAGACCGTGCTCCGGGCCACTCCCGTGGGTTTTCTGTCTCCTGATGGGATTTTCCTCCCCTCCCTACGGCAGCAGGACCGGAGTGTCCCCCGGAGTGTCCCCCCTCAAGGGACACTTGCCTTCTCCTCCTCCTCCTCCTCCTCCTCCTCCTCCTCCTCCTCCTCCTCTTACCAACTGGCCCCCAAGGAGCCACGATCCCTTTTGGGGATGGGAGAGGGGATGGAATAAGGGATGGGAGAAGGGATGGGAGAGGGGATGGAATAGGAGATGGGAAAGGGGATGGGAGAGGGACAGAGGGGACAGGAGAGGGGATGGGAAAGGGGACGGGAGAGGATGGGAGAGAGGATGGGAGAGGGGAGGGAATAGGGGATGGGAAAGGGGATGGGAGAGGGACAGAGGGAATGGGAGAAGGGATGGAATAGGAGATGGGAAAGGGGATGGGAGAGGGAATGGAATAGGGAATGGGAAAGGGGATGGGAGAGGGAATGGAATAGGGGATGGGAGAGGATGGGAGAGGGGATGGGAAAGTGGATGGGAGAGGGACAGAGGGGACAGGAGAGGGGACAGGAGAGAGGTGCTTGGAGGCAGATTCAGGATGGATCCACAGGGGGATGGGGCCGGTGGCCAAAAAGCAGCGAGGAGTAAAGCGGGATTTCCCCGGAAGGCTTTTAAAAGCAGCCAAGGAATAACGCAGGATCTTCCCAAAGGCTTTCTCCAGAGCTGGATCCCCGTGGAAAAAGGGATGCACCCAGCTCAGCACCCCGGGGGCGAGAGGAATCCCAAACCCTGGCTCTACGTGGCCGCAGGAAAACCGAGCTCCCTGGAAAAAACATCCCATGGGTGAACGTCCACCATGTGTCCTGGAGGCAGGACGCTCTTCCCCATCACCTCCCACAGAAGGAACTGGTTTTTCTGACTCCTAAACTGGGGAGGGGGATGGTCTGGAGTGGGGGGGGTGAGACTGAGGATGGACACAGCTCATCCTCCCAGCTCCAACCCAGCGCTCCAGGGCACAACTCGGCTTCCAGGGATGGAGGGAGCAGGGCCAGGGAAGGAGTCCCGGGGAAGGAAGGTGTCTCACCGGCCGTCTCCCCGCTGCAGGAGCTCTGGGTGCTGGGTGGGACGTCCTCTGTGCCCGGGGGGACGGTTTCTCCCGGGGAGCCCCGTGCTACCTCCCCTGGTGGCATCTCCGGGGCTTTCCGGTCCTCCTCGGCCGGGAGCGGGGCGTCCACGCCGACCTCCAGCACCCGGATGGTTTCGTGGCTGGACATGACAATAACCTGCAAATACACCCCAAAACCAGCCGTCAGCTCCACAACCCTACGGGGGTGTCCCCTGGAGGCCACGCACCCCAGGGCAGGGTCAAGCAGCTCCTCCTGCCCCACGGGACGTGTCTTGGGGTGACCCTTAAAAGAAACCAAGCAGAGCCCACGCTGTCCCCTCAAAGAGGGGTGGGATGGGGGGGTGGGAGCCCCACTAAGCCCTCGCTGCCTTAATTAATCAGGAGTTTCTGGGCTCTGCTAAGCCCAGCCCTGCCTGTGTTGGTGGGTGATGTCACCAGGAGGTAAGAGATGGTTGTTGGTGGCCACGGTGGCCCTGGTAGAGGGCCAGCACTGCATCAGCAGCTCTAGAGCGAGCTCTGAACCACAGCCCTGGGGTCGGGTGAACCCTCTGGATCACGACAGGATCTCCCCTGTGTGACATCCCTTGGGGACACACAGGGAGCGAGGAGCAGAGGTACCAGCTCCTCCTCCTCCAGCTCTCCAGTGGCCACAGGCAACCAAACCCCGCAGCAAAGGTCTCCCACCACCTCGCCGGGATGGGGACCCCATGCCTCCTCTTCATTGTTAAAAACCACCCGAGATGAGGCCACCAAGCTCCAAAAGATGGATTAAAAACCACCCGAGATGAGGCCACCAAGCTCCACACCCGAGATGAGGCCACCGAGCTCCAAAGGACGGATCAAAAGCCACCTGAGATGAGGCCACCAAGCTCCAAAAGATGGATTAAAAACCACCCGAGATGAGGCCACCAAGCTCCACACCCAAGATGAGGCCACCGAGCTCCAAAGGACGGATCAAAAGCCACCTGAGATGAGGCCACCAAGCTCCAAAAGATGGATTAAAACCCACCCGAGATGAGGCCACCAAGCTCCACACCTGAGATGAGGCCACCGAGCTCCAAAGGACGGATCAAAAACCACCCGAGATGAGGCCACCAAGCTCCAAAAGACGGAGCTGAACATCTCCGTGGCCAAGCCTGGGGGAAAACGGGCTGGTTGCGAGTGTGGGGCAGGCACAAGGGGGGTTTCTCACCCCATGCAGTGGGGCTCAGGGTGTTGCTGAACCCCAACTCCCCACTCTTGCCCCCCCTCCCCGCCCCGGGTTGTGGGGTGCTGTGGGGTGGGGAGGGAGCCGGCAATGGCCGTACCTGCTCGTTGACCGTCAGCGGAGCCTCCTGGGGCTGCACGGCTTCCGTGTCCATGGCGTCCCAGAGAAGGTGGGAGATGGCTCAGACCTTCCACATGCTGCAAACGGGGGGGACACGAGAGGGTCCGTCACCCTGGGGGGGGTCACACGCTGGTTTGACCAAACCTGGTCACCCCCCTGGCTCCATCACCCACCTCTCCCTCCACCCTCCCTGTGCTGGGGATTCGGGGCAGCGCAGAGCTTCCCAACGCCCTCCTGCCCCACACCGCTCCTCCCCAGGGGGGGCTTTGGCGTCTGGGGTACCCCCACCACCTCCTGTCCTCTCGGCAAAGATGCCACGGACGTGGGGCAGCCTAATTTATCGGGCGAGCATCAAACCTACAAGCAGCGGAGCACGGGGAGGGCGATTCCAAGGGCCAAGCCCTTCCCCTTCTCCTCTCCCGTTGGGAGATGAGGATGCAACTCCTAAAGCTGCTTTAAAAACCCTAAAAACCAGGGAAAAACCCACATGAAACTGCCCAGAGAAGGTCCCCAAAGTCTCCGTGTGACACTTGGTAGCCCTCCCAAGCCCTCGACGCCGAGGAGAGTCAACCTGCTCTTTCCTGAGGGGACCTAAATCGCTGCGGACACTTCACGGAGCTGCTGGGAGGAGCCCGTGATGGAGGGAAGGGGCTGGTCCCACCCGTTGGAAACCAACTCTTCCTCTTCCAACGCCCTTGGGTGACTCGTTTGGTCACGTATTGTCCCCCCCTCGCCACCTTCCAGAAGCGGAATTGCCTTTACAAGAGGCTTATGGATTTTTTATTAGGGACATCTCGGGGACGTCCGTTAAGCAGCCGGCTCGGGGTGACGTTCCCAACCACCCCAGGTGTGTGCCAAGGTCTCCTTGTTGGGGGAACTGCTCAGGAGCCCAGGGCACGTGGATGCTCTGGGAGATGCAGCCAGACCTCAACTTGCCCCAAGGTGTCCCAAAATGCCCATCACAGAACCCCAGAATGGAAGGGACCTCTGGAGACCACCTACTCCAACCCCCTGCCAAAGCAGGTCCCACCTAGAGCAGGTCCCACAAGAACATATCCAGGGGGGTTTTGAATGTCTCCAGAGAAGGAGACCCCACCACCTCTCTCGGCAGCCTCTTCCAGGGCTCTGGAGAGTCGGGCAGAGAGGAACCCCATGAACTTCAACCAGGGCAAGTGCAGGGTGCTGCACCTGGGGAGGAATCACCCCCTGCACCAGGACAGGGTGGGGGTGACCTGCTGGAAACCAGCTCTGAGGAAAAAGACCTGGGAGTCCTGGTGGCCACCAGGATGCCCAGGAGCCAGCAATGTGGTGGCCAAGAATCCAATGGCATCCTGGGGGGGCATCAGGAAGAGCGTGGAGAACCTCAAGGGAGGTCATCCTGCCCCTCTGCTCTGCCCTGGGGAGGCCCCAGCTGGAGCACTGGGACCAGTTCTGGGCTCCCCAGTTCCAGAAGGACAGGGAACTGCTGCAGAGGGGACAGCAGAGGCTACGAGGATGATGAGGGGCTGGAACATCTCTCTTGGGGAGAAGGGCTGAGGGACCTGGGGCTTTTGGGGCTGGAGAAGAGAAGGCTGAGGGGGGATCTCATCAAGGGTGGGGGTCAGGAGGATGGGGCTGGTCTCCTTCCAGTGGTGCCCAGTGACAGGACAAGAGGGAACGGGCACAAACTGGGACATAAGAAGTTCCATCTCAACACGAGGAGGAACTTGATCTCCATGAATTTTGAAGCCCGGCTTTAGCTCCAGCGCAGCCGAACACCTCGGGATGCCGCCGCAGCCTTTAATTAACAATTTATTCTGGTGCAACGGAGAAGAGGGCGAGGGACGAGCCGGTGGCTTCCGCGGGCAGCTGGCGTTATTAAAAATTAATGAGTTCTCCGGCAGCCAGAGTCCAGCAAAGAGCAAAAGGGGGATCTGTGCCGCCCACGAGGGCCTGGAGAACCAGCAAAAGGAAGGTGGCAAAGCATCCCGCTGCCAGGAGAGCGAGGAAAAGGGAAGAAAAACGCTCCAGGGGAGTTTTCTGAACTTCTCGGGAGAGAATCCCGCATCGGGGAGGGCTGTTGGGGGCAGCGGGGGGAGCTCTGCCCCAGCTCCGGCCGAATTCACCCCACGGGATGTCACCGATTCGCTCCGGGGAGCTCCTGTTTGTCATTTTATCGTCCCTCTGCGCGGCCGGACCACGGGGGACCCCGGCAGAAGCAGAGCAGCCCTTGGGGGTTTGCTAACGAGGAGCCAGTCCCTGGCGTGGGGCGGCAGGTTATTCCCACACCTGGGACTGGGAGAGGTGGGAAAAGTCCTTCCTCTTGTCCCCATCCCCGTCCCCATCCCTCCCCTGTGCCTGTCCCACGGGGGTCTTCGTTAGAGCTGATCCCAAACTGGGATCCCAAACTGGCAGGAGAGGGCACGGTGGAGGAGAAGGGATGCCCGAGGGGCTGCTGAGGTTGGGGGGGGGACACTCGAGGGGCTGCTGAGGTCAGGGGGGGGGACACCCTTCCTGCCACCCCCCCAGCCAAGGGCACATCCATGACCCAAACCCATGGGATGGATTGGGGACGGGGAGCACGGGGGTTGCTGTGTGTAGCTGGAATCCCGTGGGATGGCGGAGGCCGGGGGGGTGGATCTATGGGGCAGCGTGGGGAGGGGAGGCAGCCCCCCGGCCCCCCCCCCCCCCAGGGTACTCACTCACTGTTTGCTCTGGGGTGAAAAGACCCTCCCAGGGCAGGAGACGGGGCCGGCGGCTGCGTCCTGCTCCTCCCGACGGGCTGCAGGGCCCCGGGGTTCAGGCTGTGGGGAAAGAAAAACCAGAGCTGTGGGGTTGTTTAGGGAAAGAAAAAAACCAAAAAAACCCCAACCCCCCCCCAAAAAACAAAAAAAACCCCAAAAAACCAGAGCTATAGAGTGTTTAGGGAAAGAAAAAAACCAACCAAACAAAAAACCCAGAGCTATAGGGTGTTTAGAGAAAGAAAAAACAAACAAACAAACAAAAAACCCAGAGCTATAGGGTGTTTAGGGAAAGAAAACCCAGAGCTGTAGGTTTTTTTAGGGAAAGGAAAGCCAGAGCTGTGGGGTTTTTAGGGGGAAAAAAAAAAAAAACCCAGAGCTGTGGTTTTTTTTTTTTAGGGAAAGGAAACCCAGAGCTGTAGGGTTTTTTAGGGAAAGAGAAATCAGAGCTGTGGGGTCGTTTAGGGAAAGGAAAAAAAAAAAAACCAAAAAACAGAGCTATAGGGTTTTTAGGGAAAGGAAAACCAGAGCTTTGGGGTTTCTTAGGAAAAGGAAAAGCGCAGCTAAAGGATTTTTTAGGGAGAGAAAACCCAGAGCCGCAAGTTTTTAATAGGGAAAGGAAAATCAGAGCTGCAGGATTTTTTAGGGACAGAAAACCCAGAAATGTAGGGGTTTTTAGGGAAAGGAAAACCAGAGCTGTGGGGTTTTTTAGGGAAAGGAAAACCAGAGCTACAGGATTTTTTAGGGAGAGAAAACCCAGAGCTATGAGTTTTTAATAGGGAAAGAAAAATCAGAACTATAGGATTTTTTAGGGGAAGAAAACCCAGAATCGTAGGTTTTTTTAGGGAAAGGAAAACCAGAACTATAGGTTTTTTCGGGAAAGAAAACCCCAGAGCTGTGGGGTTTTTTAGGGAAAGGAAAACCAGAGTTATAGGATTTTTTAGAGAGAGAAAACCCAGAACTGTAGGGTTTTTTCAACATCTGGGGCGACGTTGAAGGCGATTGGGGCAGAGAGTCGAGTCCTGCAGCCCTACAGAGGTTTAACACGTTCTTCGTGAAGCTCATGATCACGTTCAAGGGGCTGTTGAATTTAATATTCCTTTAAGCCAAAAGGTCTCGCTTTGGGCACCGCCACCTTGGAGAATCCGTACCCAAACCCTTTATCTCCTTATTCCTGGAATTTGTAGCCCAAACACCGTCCCGCCGCCGCACGACTCCCTCCTCCGGCTGCTTCTCCCCCCATCTCCCCCCACCACGAGGTTCACCCACGAGATAAGCAAAAAAACCAGCATTTTTGACCTTTTCCGTACAATTCCTAGAGAATTCTGCCCGCTCCCCCAAAAACCTCCAGGAACAAGAGCCCCCCAGGGCTGGTGGGGAGAGGGGACAACTCAAGAGCATCCCCAAGAGCTTTGGGAACCGGAGCTGAATTTTCAGCTGCCCCCAAAGCCCCTGGCACGCAAAATTTAATGTATGTATTGGGTTTTCTTGAAGTTTGCCCACAAAATGGAGCACCAAATGCCACAACAAACACTGGGAGGAACAGATTTATCCCAGCACGACCAGAGCTGGAAGAGGGCAATAATATCCCTGAAAGGGGCAATAATATCCATGAAAGGGGCAATCAAATCCCATAAAGGGGCAGTAATATCTCTGAAAAGGGCAATAATATCCCTGAAAGGGGCAATAATATCCTTGCAAAGGGGCAATAACATCCTGCAAAGGGCAGTTATATCCCTGCAAGGGGCAAGAATATCCCTGAAAGGGTAATAATATTCTGTAAAGGGGCAATAACATCCCAGCAAAGGGCAATAATATCCATGAAAGGGGCAATCAAATGCCATAAAGGGGCAGTAATATCTCTAAAAAGGGCAAGAATGCCCCCGAAAGGGGCAATAAAATCCCTATAAATGGGCAATAGTATCCCTGAAAGAGGCAATAATATCGTGCAAAGGGCAATAATATCTCTGCAAAGGGCAATAAAATCCCTGTAAAGGGCAATAATACCCATGAAAAGGGCAATAACAACCCTGGAAGGGGCAATAATATCCCTGAAAGGGGCGATAATATCCTTGCAAAGGGCAATAACATCATGCAAAAGGCAATAATACCCATGAAAAGGGCAATAATATCCCTGAAAGGGGCAATAACATCATGCAAAGGGCAAAAACATCCATGAAAGGGGCAATAACTTCTCTGAAAGGGGCAATAATATCCATGAAAGGGGCAATAATATCCCATAAGGGGCAGTAACATCCCTGAAAAGGGCAATAATACCNGGGCAATAACATCATGCAAAAGGCAATAATACCCATGAAAAGGGCAATAATATCCCTGAAAGGGGCAATAACATCATGCAAAGGGCAAAAACATCCATGAAAGGGGCAATAACTTCTCTGAAAGGGGCAATAATATCCATGAAAGGGGCAATAATATCCCATAAGGGGCAGTAACATCCCTGAAAAGGGCAATAATACCTCTCCAAAGGGCAATAAAATCCCTTAAAGGGCAATAATACCCATGAAAAAGGCAATAATATCCCTGAAAGCGGCAACAACATCATGCAAAGGGCAATAATATCCATGAAAGGGGCAATAACATCCCTGAAAGGGGCAACAACATTCCTCCAAAGGGCAATAACATCCCTGAGAGAAGCAGTAACATCGTGCAAAGGGCAATAATATCCATGAAAGGGGCAATAACATCCCTGAAAGGAGCAATAATATCCTTGCAAAGGGCAATAACATCGTGCAAAGGGCAATAATATCCATGAAAGGGGCAATAACATCCCTGCAAAAGGCAATAGCATCCCTGAAAAGGGTAATAAAACCCCTCCAAAGGGCAATAAAAGCCCTTAAAGGGCAATAATACCCATGAAAAGGGCAATAATATCCCTGAAAGGGGCAATAACATCCCTGCAAAAGGCAATAGCATCCCTGAAAGGGGCAATAATATCCTTGCAAAGGGCAATAACATCATGCAAAGGGCAATAATACCCATGAAAAAGGCAATAATATCCCTGAAAGGGGCAATAACATCATGCAAAGGGCAAAAACATCCATGAAAGGGGCAATAACTTCTCTGAAAGGGGCAATAATATCCATGAAAGGGGCAATAANAAAAGGCAATAGCATCCCTGAAAGGGGCAATAATATCCTTGCAAAGGGCAATAACATCATGCAAAGGGCAATAATACCCATGAAAAAGGCAATAATATCCCTGAAAGGGGCAATAACATCATGCAAAGGGCAAAAACATCCATGAAAGGGGCAATAACTTCTCTGAAAGGGGCAATAATATCCATGAAAGGGGCAATAATATCCCATAAGGGGGCAGTAACATCCCTGAAAAGGGCAATAATACCTCTCCAAAGGGCAATAAAATCCCTTAAAGGGCAATAATACCCATGAAAAGGGCAATAATATCCCTGAAAGGGGCAACAACATCATACAAAGGGCAATAATATCCATGAAAGGGGCAATAACATCCCTGAAAGGGGCAACAACATCCCTCCAAAGGGCAATAACATCCCTGAGAGAAGCAGTAACATCGTGCAAAGGGCAATAATATCCATGAAAGGGGCAATAACATCCCTGAAAGGGGCAATAATATCCTTGCAAAGGGCAATAACATCCCTGAAAGGGGCTGTAACATCCCTGAAAAGGGTAATAATATCCCTCCAAAGTGCAATAAAATCCCTTAAAGGGCAATAATACCCCTGAAAGGGGCAATAACATCTCTGAAAGGGGCAATAATACCCCCGAAAGGGGCAATAACACCCTCCTCCAGGCACTGTATTTATCCTCCCAGGCCTGTCCCGCGGGGGGAAGGCTCAGCCGTCGAGAGCCGGGTTGCTTTTCCCTCTCCGCCGCGCGAAAGGCACCAATTAACGACCGGAGACAATTAACCAGACATTTCATAACGTCAGGCTCCACACGGCGTGTTCGGGACGTCGGAGGGGGCTGCTTCTCCTCCCGGCAGACGTTCGGCGGGACCGTTTTCATTCCCTTTCTTCACACTTTTTTTTTTTTTCTCTTTTCTTGGG
>QJSC01000956.1:69945-152999 GCA_003697955.1 Calidris pygmaea | reverse complement strand
TTATGGAATACAAAAAGGCTCATCAGATCAAATGGGGGAAACGATCATGACCTCATATATGATAGAACTGGACAAACAACTGAAGAAGATTAATAAGCATGTTTTGGGAACTCGAAGTAGGGGTTTGGATGGGCCTGTACATGATGTTGAACCAGGAGATTATGTATATATTAAGTCTCTTACAGAAGGAGCCCTGAAGACGCAGTGGGAAGGCCCATATCGAGTTCTTCTGACTACGTTCACTGCTGTCCGAGTCAAAGAATACAGCCACTGGATACATTACACCAGGATAAAGAAGGCACCAAAAGGAGTATGGACTTCAGAGCAAACAGGACCCTTAAAACTCCTATTGAAGCATGGTGTTAATTAGAATGATTGTATTTGCTTTTTTAATCACTGTGTGGTGGGGATCTGTAGAAATGTGGGATCAGAACTCGTATATAAACATAACTAAATCAGTAGTGCATAGTTTTAACCTCTCTGACTGTTGGGTATGCACAGCCCTTCCTAGGGCAAACATGGAGCTTCCCCTCCTTGGGATACCAATCTCATATAAAAATTGGAGTTGGCCTTACAGTGACCTTCAAGTCTCCACTTCACCTACCGGAGACAACCTTCACTGGAAACCAGGAGGTGATTGTGCCCCAGGCCAATCCTTATCCTACCTCCCTCACGGAGAGCCTCTTTGCTGGAGTATCGGGGCCCCAAAAGGTCACAAAATCCCAAAGTACACCTGTGGGAACAGAAATACCAGCCCACTCAAATTTGAGTTGCAGATACTGGAAAGGCCAATTTTCATAAGGAGGCACAATAACACTGCCCCAAAGGTCGGAGTTTATAACCTCAGTGTAACAGCGGATCTTAATGGAATTATATGTGAAAGGGGAGAGTCCATCAATGACAACAATAATGAGTGCCCACTGACTATAACGAGAGGATTATGGCTTAATTATTCCTATAACTGCATTCCTAATGGGCTTTGGTGGTTATGTGGGGACGGGCGCGCTAGAAAATCGTTACCTGACTTTTGGGATGGAGTCTGTACGATGGGATATGTGATTCCCCAACATAGAATATATAACCACTCGCATCCACCTCCAGGTATTAGACGGACCCACTGGCGGAGAAAGCGAAGAATTCCGAACAATCCCCTTGTGGAGAGGCCAACGGCTTTCCATAGCTTTGCCAGGTAGTTCATCCCCTGGCTTGGAGTTAGTGAATTGGAAAAGGCCATAGTAAATATTTCGGCCTCCATGGAAAGAATTGAAAACTTTACTGTTGATGCTATTCAGGGATTGCAAACTGAAGTATCTTCTCTCAGTAAGGTGGTGCTTCAGAATCGCATGGCTTTAGATCTCTTACTGGCCTCTCAGGGTGGTGTCTGTGCAATGATCAATACCAGCTGTTGTGCATATGTCGACCAAAGTGGGAGGGTTGCGACGGATATTAAGAATATAAAAGATCAGATTGGAATTCTACATGATGTAACCCAGGATGACGTCGGTTGGGGATTCTTTGAAGTGTGGAAAAGCCTGACTTCATGGTTACCAAACTTAAAGTGGGTAAAGCAATTGGTCATAACAGTCGTAGTGCTTGCTATACTTTTCACAATAATTATTCTTATGATTAAGTGTGCCCTCACATGTAACATGAGAAACTCTTATGGTGAATGGAAAAGAAATAGGTTAAGACAAAAACTTGAGTCGAATAAGTACTTTAAAAATGTGGAGTAAAAGAATTTACTAATGTTTTAGAAAAGGGGGGATTGACAAGAGGGCCTAGTAGTTGTTTGTATCCATAGAACCTTGAAGTGTTCAGTAGTAGTTCGTATTTTTCTTATTTTTCTGTCTTAGACGGGTAGTGTAACCTTGCAGGTGCTTGCTTATCTCAAATAAGGGATGGGAGGATGGCACTAAGGCACTTGAAGCCGAGGCCGAAGCTTCGAAAACCAGCCAAAACCAGGCCTGTGGTTTGGACGAACTCCAAGGATGATCTGGGCCTGCGCCGGACACAGGGGTGAAAAGTTTACAATGAGGAAGACTACTAACTTCATCCCTGAGACCCCTTGTCGACCACTACCAAGAAGCACTGCGCAGACTCAGGGGGGCGGGAAATTCATTTGCATAAGAAGTGGGGAAAGTTAATGCATATGTATAGGCGTTGTGTCACACCTGTTGAATATGTATTAGTTAAGGCCATAAACACAGAACTCTGTTTTGGGTCGGCGCACACATCTTTGGGAAGGATCCCATGTGCGTCCGGTGCTGAATAAACACACCTCCTTTATAACCCTCCAAGGTTGTAAAGTCATTGCTCCGCGTGTCACCCTTCAACAGGGCAAATAACAAGTTTACCTCACCTTGGTTGTTATAGCAATAAGTATAAGCAGAGGCCTCTCTGCCCCTACCCTCCCTACCATTCCTTGGTATAATCAGGTTTTATCACTGTGAGAGTGAACAGTTTCTGAACAATATGCTGTTAATTTCAGAGCTTAGTTAGTTAGAAGAGGCCCAGCTGGAAAAGTAAAATTACTGAACAGAAAATTAGTTCTGTTTTACCTCAAACCAGGACACGGCCCACAGTGGAGTGGGGGAGAGAACTGGAAGGGTAAAAGTGTGAAAACTCATGGGATGATATAAAGACAGTTTAATAGGTGCAGAAAAACCAGTGTGCCCAAGCAAAGCAAAATAAGGAATTCATTCACTACTCCACATCGTCAAGCAGACGTTTAGCCATTTCCAGGAAAGCAGGGATTCATCACCCATAATGGTTATGTGGAAAGACCAATGTCCTTTCCTCTTTCTTGCTTGTAGCTTTTATTATTGAGCATGATGTCACACAGAATGGAATATCTCTTTGGTCAGTTGGACTGAGCTGTCCTCTCCCAACTTCTTGCAAACACCCAGCCTACTCACTGGCAGGGCAGTCTGAGAAAGCAAAGGCCTTCACTCTGTGTAAACACTGCTCAACAATAACTTAAACATTGGTGTGTGTTCAACACGTTTTTCAGCACAAATCCAAAGCAGCACCATACAAGATACTATGAAGAAATTTGACACTATCCCAGTGAAAAACAGTACACTTAGGCACAAAAAAGGAACTTCAAGTCAGTCATTTGAAAATGGAATACTAAATCCTGGATTATGTACCTTCCCCATATATACAGTCTTAGAAATCAAACAGATTTTTTAAAAAGGGTTTCAAAGTAGACAATAAATGGAATCAGTAAATTCATCTAGCTTACAGAACCATATTACCAATAGGTGATTGTGCACTTCTTGGAATGTCAGTACATACAACATCCTTTTACTAGAAAAAGCCTGTCAAGCCTACCCTGTGCAGTTCCTGGCACTTATCTTCTTATGGACTGTGACATTCATAGCACTCAGACATAGTTATTATCTTTTAAGAATTTTTTTCTTGTTCAGTTCAAAGTGTTTGAAACAATGTGAAAGCATAAAATGTGTTGTGTGCTCTGGGATGTCTCAGGAAGGTTGGTATAGGTGCTTCAGGATGAGAAGCTCATTGGGTTGGTGATAACTTTGAAAGACTGCGTAGGGTGAAAGGAATCAAATCTCTTTACATTGTATTCATGATACTTAATGGAGGAGATTTCAAAACTTTTCTCATTTTGGGCAAGAGTTCTAAACAGCAATTATAATAGAAATCTTGCCATCAGCTTTTCCTGTGGTAGAGCTTAAAGAATAATAATGACCACTGCTCTCCGGAAGACATATTGGGTCTCTGGATCTGTGTATGTAAATACTGTCCTTTGATCTTAAATTTCACTCTTAAATCACTGTTACAAAAAGGAGTCCGGACAACTTTCTGCATTTAGCTGTTGAACATTTCTTACTGGCTAGCTCTAGGAGTCTTACTGTTGCCCGTTGTCTACAGTTCTGACTGATACTTAAAAGTTTTCTCCACAGACAACTTGCCATTTAACTGTCAATTTATCTCTAAACACACAAGACAAGTTGGTTTGCCCTCCGTAGGTGCATCCTGTTTTGGATTTATTCTTTAGATTTTATTTGGCTTCAACCAAAACCAAGCAGGAAGCTCAAGGTCAGATAACTTAGTCCTAAAATTCTTTTTCTCACTCTTTCACCACCTAAATTGAGCTGGATTCTGTGAGATAAATCATTTTCACAGCTAGCTGGGAGATAAATTTAGTCTCTATCTGTTTACCAGACCTAGAATGTCTTGAAAACAAAAAAGCTTGTTATTATATTCCCAAACGGGATTTGCTTATTTCACACTGTTGGCACTTATTTTGTGTGATACATGGTTACTCCTAGAACTCCCATCTTTTCTATTGATGCCTACACAGATATTCCCCGTTACTATTTGTCCTCCTTCTGAAATACAGCATTTTGCTTTTGTCTCAGTTCAATTTCATCATCCTGATTTCAGATCCTTCACTAATTTTTCATGACCATTTTGAAGTCTGAATGTCTTTGTCAAACTGCACCTCCTTTCAGTTGGATGTCATCTGCAAATTTTAGAAGTTACACTCTGTTTTCTGTCATAACATTAATGAAAATCTGATCTTAAGAGAGACCCTTTTTGAATTTAAAATGCTTCATAATTATACACAAAGTTATTGATAGCTGTTATTGGAAAATAATTTTCTAGACACCTTGAACAGCTGTAACAACTAGAGTTTAGTTTATTTATGAGATGTTTTGTGGAACAGATTAAATCATTCTTTTGTAGTTTTGATATGTCACATATACTCCTACAGTCCATAAGACAAAGAGTCCCCCAACCAAACATAATATACAAATATATTCAATTCTCCAGTCATCTGTGACCCCATCTATTCTCTCAGGTTCTTACAGATACTGGAGTGATTCTAAGTGACTTCCCTTAAGTCCTTTGGCATACTCTGGTGAATTATTTCATCAGGCCCCAAGGAACAGAACACAGATGCTCTACCAAGACATCCTTTAATCTGATTTTGTTTTGTCCATTTTCTTCCTGCCTGAACTCCAGCTTTTACCCCTGGAGTTTTTATCTTTTTAGTTTATCTCCTTGCTAAACTTAATTCTTCTATGTACCTTGTCACAGAGTACCTTTTCATATACACGAAATCTAAGAATGCAATGCAACACCCCATAACTTTTCCAATTTGAAGGAGGTCTGTTTTCTTGTATATTAAGTACTTATATATTCTCTTCTTGTGGCTTTTTCTGTCTCTTGCTACTTAAAACGAATTATATTTTTTTCTCCTGATTTTTCCTGTATGTATTATTGGTGTGAAGCTGGGGGAAAATAGAGCTAAACAAAAAGTACAACTCCCACTTAATCTCACTTTGTGGCCTGAGGTAGAAAGTAAAACAAAACTGTTGCTATGTCATTAAGGATATTTCTCTTGGGGTAAAAATTGGTTTTGCTTGCTAAGGAATAGTACACCAGAAAGTAAAGTAAATGATGGAACAAATTTTATGCTTCTCTAAGCTTAAAGAAATCAAAGGAGTTTCATCAAATGTGATTTTTCACAATTAGTTTAATTTTCCTTAAAATTTAACTAATTAATTCTTGCTAGTTAATTAGAAAGTGTGTACAATACTTTGAAGTTGGCTGTCACTGCAGATGTTCACAGCTCAAGAAAATTGGTTGATTTCATTTTTTTCTTGTCCTTTATTATGTTAAATACACACAAAACCAATAACACTCAATGCCTCTCCATGTATTTTTTTACAGGACAACTATCTGGAACACTGGNTTAAATGCATTTTTTAAATATTTAGCATGAAATATAAATATAAGCAAGTTAAAAATCATGAAATAATTTCTGAGTAAAGAAATGAAGTATATTTTGCTTAGTATATTTGTAAAATAATTCTATTTTACTCTGCTGAAATGACCCAATCTTTTATAAAAACACTAGAAAAATGTATTTGAGAAGAAATAAACAAATATTATAATTATTTTGGACATTCTCTAAGTCCCAGTATAGAAACTTAACAGAGATTCTTCTGAAACTCAAATACAAACAAGATGTTTATGGGACAACAGATGAACTTCCCCTCTGAAGCACTTATAATACGACTATGGTTAATTCAAAATTTCAATGTGCAATGGACAGAATGTCAGCAACTATCTCTTACTTGGATTCTCAGCTGAGACTGACTGAGTGAATCTGAGTGTGTAATTAAATTTATTCGAGCAAAGAAACAAGGATTTTCTATATCCATGTGCAGTGGTTGAAAGTCAGTAGGAAAACATCATTGGTTAAGGTCATTTTTTATTGCACACAAATGTCAACACTTCAAACTCTGAAAAACAAGTACTCTTAAAAGTGCAGGAACCTTTAATCGTTAATTTAGAGGACTGCAGCTCGCCCCCCCTCCCACCCCCCTCACCTCCCCCCCCCAAAAAAAAGGAAAAGAAAAACAAAGAAAAACAAAGATAATTAACCAGAGGGGGAGGAACCAAATTCAACTATAAAAATGTAAGAACTTATTTCTCTGTCAAGGAATTATTGGAATTCAAGGAATTTCTCTGCCAGAGAAGATATTCCATTTTAAAAGAGATGCTGAGAGGAGAATAAACCCCACCATTATTAAGTTAGAAAAAAGGGAAAGAAGAAAACAGTGGGAAGTACTACAAAGATTTACTTTCTAAAAGCATTAACTTTAAGATCATAGAATCACAGAATCACCATGGTTGGAAGGCACCTCTGAGATCATTGAGTCCAACCACACACAAAAAAAAAACAAACAAAAAAAAACACCCCCCCACACACAACAACAAAACACATCACACACAACACCCCACCACATCACATCCACCCACAAATCAATAATCTCAGGCACTAAAGCATGCCCTAAAGAGCCACATTTACACGTTTCTTAAATACCTCCAGGGATGGTGACACCACCACCTCCCAGGGCAGGCTGTTCCAGTGCCTGACCACCCTCTCACTGAAGTAATTCTTCCTAATATTTAATCTAAACCTCCCCTGCCGCAGCTTTAGACCATTTCCTCCTTTATTCCCTTGGGAGAAGAGGCCAACACCCACCTCTCTACAACCTCCTTTCAGCTACTTATAGGGGACAATGAGGTCCCCCCTCAACCTCCTCTTCTCCAAACTAAACATGCCCAGTTCCCTCAGCCTCTCCTCGTATGACTTGTTCTCTAGACCCCTCACCAGCTTGGCGGCTCTCCTCTGGACACACTCCAGCAGCTCAATGTCTTTCCTGTAGTGAGGGGCCCAAAAGTGAACACAGTACTCAAGGTGAGGCCCCACCAGTGCCGAGTACAGAGGCACGATGATATTTAGGTTAAACATCTGAAATTTCTACTAGAATTGCAACATTTGTTTGTAATTGATTGTGTATAACAATCTTTCTTTTTCCTGCTCAAATAATAATCATTATTCATGTTATTGAAGAACTTTCCCATCTGTAACTTTTAAAGCATAATCTGTCAGATTTCCTGTGGCTGAGTCAATTTCTGCAGTTTTTGTGTCTTCATTTATTTGTATCTAATTCAGTAATATATTAGATTTTGTATCAAAATGAAAAAATAGAAAAAAGCATTGAGAAAATTCATAAATTCATCTCAGAATCACAGAATCACAGAATCTTCTAGGTTGGAAGGGACCTTAAAGATCATCTTGTCCAACCATCAACCTAACTGACAAAAATAGACACCAGCACAACAAGCAAGGAGTATC
This sequence comes from Calidris pygmaea, assembly GCA_003697955.1. Classification (NCBI taxonomy): domain Eukaryota; kingdom Metazoa; phylum Chordata; class Aves; order Charadriiformes; family Scolopacidae; genus Calidris; species Calidris pygmaea. The sequence continues at coordinate 145,315 of QJSC01000956.1, read as the reverse complement.
ACCATCGCTAAACCATACCTCCCAGCACTACATCAACCCGTCTTTTGAACACCTCCAGGGATGGTGCCTCAACCACCTCCCTGGGCAGTCCTTTCCAATGCCTGATAACCCTTTCAGTGAAAAAATTTTTCCTAATATCCAGCCTGAACCTCCCCTGGCGTAACTTGAGGCCATTTCCTCTCATCCTGTCGCCTGTGACTTGAGAGAAGAGACCGACCCCCACCTCTCTACACCCTCCTTTCAGGTAGTTGTAGAGAGCAATAAGGTCTCCCCTCAGCCTCCTCTTCTTCAGGCTGAATAACCCCAGCTCCTTCAGCCTCTCCTCATAAGACTTATTCTCCAGGCCCCTCACCATCTTTGTCGCCCTTCTCTGGACCCGCTCCAGCACCTCGATGTCTTTTTTATGGTAGGGAGCCCAAAACTGGACACAGTACTCGAGGTGGGGCCTCACCAGTGCCGAGTACAGGGGGACAATCACCTCTTGGGCCATACTCGCCATGCTGTTCCTAATACAATGGACTCATATTCACGTGTTGACATTCTTAAAAGTATCTGCTGTAAGCAAAACAAGAATTAGACACATATATGAAAAATGAACATATAAAATACCCTCAGTCATCTAGGCTGTTGCTTAGCTCAAACTTTCATTAAACTACTTAAAGTTTCTGTTTCTTGAGATCTTTAAAAATCAGTAAAAAAACTGCCTCTATATAGATTAGAGCTCAGTTTTCATAAGAGTGATCATTTGGCTTAAAAAGGCTAGAACATAAGGAGTTAAAAAAGGCATACTTGTTTTGCTTAATCTAAAAATACCTAATTATCTATGGTCATGTACTATTTAAAAATACAGAATCTAGAAAGAAATAACACTAGTATCTTTAGAAGCAGAAGAGAAAATTAAAAACAAAACAAAGCAAAACAAAAAACCAAAAAGAATCTACAACCAATTTTGATCAAAAATCTATAATTTTTATAAGGAAAAAGATTTTTTATAAAGCCTGAATTTGTCCGCTTCAGAAAATGTTATATGGATATAAATGCAAGCAATTTTAGATGTTGATATCTTTGTGTACTTTAGAGAAACAAAGGAGAACTGCTGGAGTGGGTACAGCAGATGACCACCAAGATGATTAGGGGCCTAGAACATCTCTCTGACGACGAGAGGCTGAGGGACTTGGGTCTTTTAGTATGGAGAAGAGAAGATTGAGGGGGGATCTGATCAACACCTATAAATACTTAAAGGATGGGTGTCAAGAAGATGGGCCAGTCTTTTTTCAGTAGTGCCCAGTGACAAGAGAAGAGGAAATGGGCACAAACTTGTATATAGGAAGTTCCATCTAAACATGAGGAGGAACTTCTTTCCTTTGAGGGTGGCAGAGCACTGCAAGAGGCTGCCCAAGGAGGTGGTAGAGTCTCTGTTTCTGGAGATGTTTAAATCCCGCCTGGACAGGCTCCTGTGTAACCTGCTCAAGAAGGACCTGCTTTAGCAGTGGGGTTGGACTAGATGATCTCCAGAGGTCCATTCCAACCCGATATCATTCTGTGATTCTGTGAATTAATAATTTCATTATTAGCTAATGTTATAACTATAGTGTTTTTCCAATTGTTGGAAAATAACAGTGTAAATATAATATAACTGTAATAATTTTATTCTGGATGCATAGATCTGTCATGTACAGCTTGTCCAAAGTCTCTTGGCATTTCTTCTACTCACCATAACTTGAAGTCTTTTCTGTGTATCTAGGGGTGGTTCTACAAATCTACAACTTCTGTTCTCATATAAACAGCAATACTTTGAACCTTATCAAGTTTGTTCTATGGATTTATTTTACATTATTTCGCTGTAATTGGAATCACTCTTTTACCCTAGGTATTTGCAATGTTATTAACATCAATATTTTCATTAATTTAATTAATACTATAAAAGAGAGAAAAGACTGAGTTAAAATAATTACTTGTTTAAGTTAGTTACTTTCTAATACATTTTGCTTCTCAATTTATTAATTGTAGCTATCTTTAGTTTCCTGGAAAGTCCTTTCATTTTAGCAAATTCAAACTGATTATTGGTAGGAAATAAGTATAGCTTCCTTTACTTTAGCTTAGCCCATACCAGCACGGACCATTCACAAAACCTGATAGCAACATTATGTAAAGAAATTGCAAGAAGATAAACAGGTAATTGACATGTGAGAAAATAAAAGTTAATCAAATAGGTGACCTTTCTTTAAAAAAAAAATAAAATATTGCTATAGCTGTTAACTGCTCAGTAGTGTTATATGAGGTTTTAAGTGAAAGTGAAGAGCATCCTTCCCTTTGTATGCTTTACCAACAGATCCAATTCAAACAAAATTTTTATAATCCACTACATTATTTAGTAACATTTCGCTGAGAAAAAAATAATTTCTGTGCTTTTTTCTTGAGATACAAAACAAATTAGCTAATATGAATAACTTTACATTGACTACAACAGTCAGATTGCACTGCTAAATCTACATAAAACCAGATCTCATTATGAACTGCCTGTAAACTTTACTGAATTCGCAGTATCCTCACTGTCAGCTCTATTTTACATTGATGTGTATACATCACGTATTCACACTTACTTCTGTTTATTGCAAACACAAACATAGGAGAAGTTCAGTATTTCCATCTTTCTGTGTCCAGAAAAAACATCTTAAAAATTACATTTCATTAATATAAACATGATAAATAATACTAATTATGCTATGTTGATTTGGCTCGTTCAAGACAGTCACTGTTAAGTATTTGGATATTCCCTGAATATTATAAATGCTTTTTAGTAGTTATCTTCAGTTAGTGACTGTTACCATGAAACTCATGGCTATTAAACTCATAAGACAGTATGCTGTCACTAAAGGTTTTTAAGGGAACGTAACAACATAGAAAGGAATGGTAAGAACATAGTAAGGAAACATAGCATAGAGTTATAATGGATTTCTGTTTTGCTCATACATAGTTTTTTTCTACTGAGACAATTAGTTCTATTTTCTTGTTCAACAATCTTTACTGCCAGAGTTTCACATAAAATATCTGATAATTTTCATGCAACCATGTTGATTGTTTAAGAGAGATAACTACATTTTCATTTGTGGTGGGTTTCTCACCAAACTTTAGATACCTTTAGCAAGGAGTTCTATAGTTAAGAGTTAAACTCTAGAGAAGCTCCTTTCTCTCTCCTCATTCCAATGTCTATATTTCACCCAAAAGAAACCTATTTCTGCTTCATGTAGAGATAGTCTTATTGTAGGTTTCCAGAGATAAGTGAAAATAGGTTTCCAGAGATAAGTGAAAAGATCCATTTTTTCCTCGGTTTACATCAGTAATAGAACAAGTGAAACTTTACATTTACATATGTTTGAATTATTCATGTCTTTTGTCTAATTCTACTGATTATATTGGATAGTGAAAAAGTTAAAGCAACTGTAAAGTTACCGCCTAAAGAGTCTATGTGACATTTTAAGTCAATAAATTACTGTAACCTGCAAAGCTATTTAGTAAGAAACATTCTCTGAGGTGAAAAGTTTTTAGGGTAGTGATACCCACTGGTTTGACTGTGTCTGTCTTTTAAAACCTCTGGACACTAGCTTGAAACAAGGGATTATTTGCAATTCATTACAATGCAACTGTGGCTGGGGAGGGACAGAGACTAAAAGAAGCAGCAACTCCTATGTAGACCTGTTGGTTAGATCCAAAGAATCAAATGTCAGAGAGAGATATCTGAGTTTTCTTTAGAAAAGAAACTTATTTATATATTAAATATTTTCATTTCCTTTTTGTCACCATAATCAGCTGAGGTTTTTCTGTTTTGATTTATTTTGTTTGAATGTAAACTTAATTCTAAAGTTGGTGGGCATACAAAAGTTAATTTATGGACAATTAACACCCTGTGATGTTTTTCTGCTTAAATTTCAAAAAAAAAAAACCCAAACAAACCTATTTCACCTAATTTCACTGAATTTCACTGAATTTTTAGAGTTGGAAGGGACCATAGAGATCATCTAGTCCAACTCCCCTGCTGAAGCAGGATTGTCTAGAGCTTGTCAGAGCATGTTACTCAGAACTGCATCCAGGCAGGTCTTGAAAATCTCCAGAGAAGGAGAGATAACTCCCATAACATCCCGGGAATAAAAATAATACCAGTAGTGGTCATTCCTATTTGCCACAGCCTAATCTGTTCATTATATGTAAAAGAGAGGTAGCATAGAAATGTTGACTAACATAGCAGTTTTCCATGGATTGTGTGGATGTTCCTCTGCAGATCCTGTGTTTTGTACAAGAGCAGGAGTTATAATGAAGAGGGGAAGTATGAGATTTTAATGGCAAATAAGAGAAGCCCTGAAGTGCTCACAGTACAGGACACATTCTTTGCCTCTTCCGCATTGGAAATACTTACTAAAGAGAAAAACAGTTATTGTAGTGTAAACAGAAGAAAGCTGAGGCCAATTGTTATAATATATAATAATGATTCACATGTTATTCACACTAGCATGTACCAAGTCCTACACAAAGACACAAATCACAGATCTCCTGGGATTTTGTTCATTGTGCTTGTGCTATTGATTTTTGCTTGGCGTAACTGTTTTACAATGAAAGTTGACTAACAAGCTAACAAGAAGGTAAAAAACCCAATAACCATGAATGTAGGAAATTATCATCATGATGAATGTCTTAGAGTTATACAAGTATATATGCACACATACATGTGTATATATGTATGGATACAAAAATATTCATATTATTCCACATCTAAAGTTTGATGAAAATGACACCATTTTAGAGGATTAATTTCCTAATTAATATCATACTGGAATTTATTTTTTATGCTTACATGAAGCTAAATAGTTTCTTTTATAAAATTTGTAATGTGAAATGCTCAACTATTTTATTGAATTAGTTGAATACATTCTTGTTAGTAAGACAATGTTTTTACATTTTTCTTCAAATCACAGGATATCAAAATACATGATGAAACACAAGTTTTCAAAGTATAACATACATATTAGCAACAATATTCTGTGCAAAGCACCAAGTATTATGTCATTGAAATATTAGCTACAGGAAATTATGTTCTAAAAATATTCTGAATTTCTCTGGTATTTAGTTCATATTAAAATTAACAGCAAGGAAAACAGCATAAATCTGATACATAGAAATAAAATAATTTTGAAACAATTAACATGAAATGCTATAATTATGTTATTTTTTTAAATGTATTTAAAATCAAAATCAAAATAAAAACAAGTGTTTACTAATCTGATGAGTCGTCTTAGGCTATTAGAAAAATGTGAGTCATTGAAACTGGAAATATATTCATATTTAATATATTATGTGGTCCCCTGACTGACTGATCTTAGCAGCATGCTGTGCTCTCACTTTGTTCCAGTGATCACCACTGTCTCAGTTCAGCCTTCCAGACAGTGTTTTCAAACCACCTTACTGTCTTCTCATCAAGACAACTTCACCGCCTGCTCCTTTTCTTTCTATTCACTTTTAATTTCAAATTCCAAAGACTTTCAGTTGGGCCTGTTAGTCAGCAGCCCAAAGATAAATCTGTCCTACTGATAGATTTGCTAAACATGTTTAGTACAACTTCAGGAGTATTTATAGCTAATGCCCTGTGTCTATGAGCATAGAATTCTGCTGCCATGGTTTCTAAACTGTCCTGTGACTTTCAGTGTCTGGTGATTCCTATTCCTAGAAGTATATAATAGAACAGTCCCTGTAACAGGGAATCAGCTTTTATAGGCCCTCAGAAACAAACCCTCTGGCGTTGCAAAATCTAAGCATATTCCTCTCATAGAAAAAATGAAAAAATAGTATAAGTTATTGTTCTGCTCATAAAGACTTTAGGATTGTTTCTTTGTGGTATTTTGCTTGGGTTTGGTTTGGTTTTTGTTTTATTGCCTTTTTTTTTTTTTAGTGCAGTATGTATATACAAACCAAAGGAATGTCCCAAATACATGTTGTGATGGAAGGAAATTCACAAAAACTCAAATTACTTGAACAGTATTTGAGTCTTAAGAATAAAATAAAAACCAGTAATCTAGCAGCTGCAATTAGAATGGAGGTATTGAAGAACTGATAAATTTTCAGGAAAAAGGACAGAAATGGAAAAGTTTGGAATTGCATGCAAATAGAAGGATGAAACATAAAGAAATAAGCAAAACTATATATAGTAAAAAATATTTTAAAATATAGGAGAAGATTTACTGGGTTATTTGTGGAACCACTATGTTAGATCAAGAACCATACCAAAAAAAATTGGGGTAAAATTTAGATACTGACAGATTTTTTTTTAATTATTCCTGGAAACAGACATAGTACTAAAAATGTAATTTTTAGAAATACAGATTAAGTAAGAAATAGTATTAACTATTTTCAAAAGCAGTTTATCCTAGTGGTAAGGGAATTCTCTAAATACTGTATTTAATTTGTTTTTAGTAAACAAATACGGTATTATAAAATTGTACATAGAAAACAAAATGTCCTAGACATTTGTGACTTGATTCACACAAAAGGGCAGACATAGCAAATGTAAGGATGCAGCTACAGTTCTTCACTGCAAAAGGGCAAATTTTCATAAATTATATGTTTTAATAAATAACGTGCATAATGAAGGCTAACCCGTCACGGTCAACCTAGTGTTTTTCTTTGATATCAAACTGGTGGCTTTGTTTGTTTTTTTTTGTCTGTTTTCTTGTTTGTGTTTTTTTTGGTGGGGTGGCAGGGGGGTGCTTTCTCTTGATTTTTCCCCTGGTTAAACAAAATTCAGTGAATTTCACAGAATCATAGAAGGGTTAGAGTTGGAAGTGACCTTAAAGATCATCAAATTCCAACTCCCCTGCCATGGGCAGGGACACCTCCCATTAGACCAGGTTGCTCAAAGCCCCATCCAGCCTGGTTTAATCTATTTGAATTTAAGCACATGATTTCTGCCTGCACTACGTATTATGTACAATAGATATGATAGGAATGAGTATCATAATTGTAGATAGAAAAAGAATGGTTAAAAGAAGAGTGATAATTTTTTAGTGTAAGAAGACAAACAAATATAAGGATAGAGAAATATTAACAGTGAAATTCATCAAGGATAGTTTTGAAATAATTTTTGCAATCTTTATTAATATTTGTTAATTAACCTGGAAAAAAAAAGCAGGGATATACAAATAATTTTTCTAATGACACAAGATTGAAGCATTTTAAAATACAAAGGAGGATAAGAATAATATGGAGAAAGGATTGCTTGACTTTGCAGTAACAAATTATAGAAGTGGGATCTAAGACAGTATTAAAAAGATAAAGATCATGTGGCAATGGATTAATCCATACTTTTTTTTTTTCCTGTTTATTGAGGAGTACAGGGAGATATTAGAAAATCTGAAAGACAAGTTCATGCATTATCATAATGTTTTTTTGGTCTTTTGCATGGGGGAATGAGGAAACTTTTCACTTACTTCAGTCACATCCCAGTACAGGCGCCTAGTAATTCCCAATATGAGCCATTTGCAATCAGCAACCACTTTTCTCTCTCAGCTCAGACTAAAGCATGGAATACTGTGTTTCTCCTCACAGCAAGGATTATTAGTTCAGGAAGGATGACCCTATAGACATAGAAATACTTTTGCTGTTCTTCTTCTTCTTGTCGTTGTTTAGAACTAGCTTATATCTGGTAGAATGACACAGAGTGGGTTTTTTTACATCTGTAAAAAAATGCCTGTCTTCAAAAGATTGTGGGTTTGGGGTCTTTTATGAAATAGCTATAAATCCTCAATTTAGTGTGGTCATAAGAAGATATATGTAGTTTATAGTGCATCAATCGACATTTTCAATAGAAGTGAGAAAGCGTGAATGACATTACAAAAGGAATTAAAATATTGCATATAATTTTGATTAACCACATTAAAGAAAGAGGGTTTCAAACTGGAACAAGGCTTAGATGATTAACATGGAAATGGAGAAGCTATACTGAAGATCATCAGCAGATTTGGGGACTTTTCATTTCTCACTGGCTTATACCATACTTAAGACGTAGGAGTGCAGGATTTCACATACTGTTGTATTTTCAGGTAATAGGTTTTCACCTCTTGCGTTAAACTGACCCTCATAGAGAGCTGCAAAGGCTTCACATATCAGTAATGCTCAATATTAATATATTATGAAAATGGTGGGTATTTAAAGGGCAAATTAGCATATTCAAATAAATAGGAATGGATCTTGAAAAGTGATGGTTATTTTCCATGGAGAAATTTCAAAGGATGTTATAAACAAAAAAAATTGTGAAAAATGTTTTTGTTTTTTTATTTAACAAAAATATGTTTTCCATTTTCAGTTAACATGTTTTATTTTAGTTACAGAAGTTTCATCAAATAAAACTTTTGAGACTTGAAATGAGTAGTAATTTCTCTGCCATAAGCATCTACAACAAGCGAAAATGTAGCCTCTCTGTTGCAGACCAAGAAAATCAGGGAATTGGCTTCTCAGTGGAAGATAAAACTGAAGCACAGCATCAATTGATTCACAAAGCGGAAAATTCAGTGTCTCTTTTAGAAGGGAAGAGGTGCAGTAGCAAAGGATGCTAAGACTGGTGTTTCTGCTTGCTGGTAGATACAGACAGCAGGAGAGTTTTCTCTGCTGAGGTGATAAATAATTAAAACATGCTTAGAACCTAGCATATAGAGTGACAGGATGTATCAGAGTAGCTGTTGGAGGCAACAAAAATGGCATTCTATTGGCTATTAATGTGGATACATGAGTAACATTGACTTTTAAAACAGTACAAGAATGCTGAGAGCACCTAAGTTGAGGATTTTATTTTCTGATGGTTATTACAACAAAGTTATGGAGGTAGAGTGACATCGCAGTAGCTAGTAAGTTATTTCCTTCCCATCATCACAGTGATTCAGAATAACTGATGCTACGTTGAGACAGATAGAACAGATTATATCTTGCTGTTTCTTTCAGCATCTTTTTTACTATAATTTGAGATTTTTTCCATTGAGAATTAAAAAGATAAGATGATAAATGATATTTTTTTTCTACCTTTATATCCATTTTTGATGCATGAGGTGCATTAAATCCTGGTTAAACATACTTACATATTTTTCAGTTAACACATAGGGAGTTGTAAAGCAGAATCAATAGCCAAACATCAACTAAGTGCATACAGTTGGCATAATCCTCTGGTGAACCAGCAACATACGTCCTGCTGAACTCTAAAGTATAAAACTGACAGTGTTCAGCTAACATTACATGAAATGCATATAAGGAAAACACTGAACTATCATTTAACTTTGTCAGTTAACAAGTTAGGGAAGTATAAACTTATATTAAACAGGATGTTGGAGGATATGACAGTACTGCTGTCCTGTCTTGGACGTAACTGCTTCCAGGAAACCTTTAAAATTCAGCGATATTAAAACTGAGTATGGCTTGTGTTCTGGAGAACTCCTTTTTCTCAGTTCTCTGGCTGCAAAGTGGTCAGATCATGATTAAACAGGTACTCTTTAAAACTGAGAAAAATTTCGACAATCATTAACCCTGTACTCTTTCCATTATTCCTGTGTTACTGGAAGAATAGTAGTTCCCTGAACTTATATAGATTTCAGGATTTTCACAACATAAAGGTGTAATTTTACAAATATGGGTGTTGTCTAACAACTTCCAGGTGGAAACACAGATCTGCAGTTTATGAATAAGAAGCCAAAGAGAAGCTCAGTAACATGGAAATGAATACCAATAAAGAAATGCGAACTTTGGAGAAAAAATTCCTAGCAAATTCAGTTTTTACTGAACACAGGCTGTGGTAATCGTCCATGGGGATTGACCAGACTAGTGTCCTGACCATCAGCTTGTTGGTACATGACCAGCCACTTGTTATTCCCCAATCAGCTTTGATCCCTCATTTTCCTACATTTTGTGTTTTCCCTAAACATTCCATAGTAGGTTTTTGGCACTCACCCCTTAAAACACCCTATTTTATGTTTTACCCAACCCCACAAGATCCCTCCAATATCTCATAAGAAATCTGTTCCTGTTTATGAGACCCATGTTAATCTGGTCTGCCCTCTTCTTACCTGTCACAAAAGAATTCCTTCAGTGGCTCATCAGTCAGTGACCTGACACTTCTGGTTCTTGTTATTGTCTCTATCGCCTGCTGTTGTTTGGACTTCCTGTATTTAGGCATTGAACTTATTACTTTACTACCTTCTAATTATATGTTATATTTAACAACCTTTACTTAGATTTCCTCCCCAACCGGGTATGATTTACACTCTATTATCTGTAGTCTTAGGACAATGGGTTCTGAGTCAGAGAGAAAGAAATTATTTATTTAAAAATATAAAATTGTAATACAATCTGAGCTTTAAAATAAAAAAAAATATATATCTAACATTCCTCTTTTTAATTTATGACAGTGAAAAACACCAATGAAAGTAAAGTACAAGTTCAAAAGTGTTCTTTCAACATGTTTCACTTCCAAATGCATAAACAAAATAAGGAAAGTGCTAAAGACTGTCAGACAAAAGAAACACCGAATAACACTCTTTAGGGAAATTAATTTTTGACTGTACTGGTATAAAGTTTTTAGAGGAAAATGATTTTTTAAAGTTTATTATTTCTTTATGGTTTAAAAAAAGATGTTAAGATGATGTGTATTAAAGCATGTAATTCTGTCAGCAGTGACGTCTATAATTCCCATTACTGCTAATAGTAGTTATGCATATAAATCTCTTCTGATCTGAAGGGAGAAAAGATCTCTAGTTTTTGAAAAGGCATATTACTTAACCACTAGACTATAGCAAGTCTTCAGAAGTCATAGCAGTCCATTGAGTAAATTCCTATTTAAGTATTTCATGATGGTGAACTTTTAACTTGTCAAGTAAAAAACCCTCTTTTTAGTTTATAGTTTTGATTTCAATTTCTCTTTTGAACCATTACAACCATTACTAATCTGGTTCAGGTACATGATTACCTAGTTGTCATGCTAAAACTTTGAATGTCATTTTTTCTAAAACAAAGATAAAGTTGGACAGATTATTGGTAACATTATTTTCTCTCTGTTTGGTGAAATTCAACGAAGTAATAATATGCTAGGCACAAGACTAACATCTTTTAATCATTTACACCTGGCAGAAAACCTCATATAACACAGAAGCATACTGTGAAACATCTACAGTATTTCAGTTTTTCTTCTTTCCCTTGGTGTCTGATTTTGCATCTCAGTGGAGTAAAAAAATAAAAGGAGAAAGATTTTGTGCTAAGAAAATTACATTGCTGGGTATGTTTTTGGTTGTCTTTTTACATTTTATAACCAATTTACAGGTAAAGTATATTTTTTTATTTCCAGAAACATCTTTTTACACTTGTCAGAAAGCTTAAAGAAACTAATATCTAGCATTAAGATTCAGTTGCTTTTTCCTTCCTAACTTCCTTCTGTCTTGGGTTTGCATGGTAAGGTTTTGGTAGCTGGGGGACTACAACTTCTGTGAGAAATTCCCATGTGTCCCATAGAGCCAATTCCAGCTGGCTCCAAGATGGACCCGCTGCTGGCTAAGGCTGAGCCAGTCGGTGACAGCAGTAACACCTCTGCGTTAACATTTTTAAGAAGAGGGGAAAAAACTCCTGTGCAACAGAAGCTGTAAGAGAGGAGTGAGAATATGCGAGAGAAACAACTCTGCAGACACCAAGATTAGTGAAGAAGGAAGGGGAGGAGGTGCTTCAGGCACCAGAGAATCCTCTGCAGCCCATGGTGAGGACCACAGCAAGGCATACTGTCCCCTGCTGCCCGTGGGGGTTACGGTGGAACAGATCTCCACCTGCAGCCCATGGAATACCCCACACCAGAGAAGATGGATGCCTGAAGAAGGCTATGACTCTGTGGGAAGCCCACAATGGAGCAGGGAAAGACTGTGAGGAGTCCTCCCTTTGAGGAAGAAGGAGCGACAGAGACAACGTGTGATTAACTGATAGCAATCTCCATCCCTGTCCTCCTGTGCCACTTGGTGCAGGGAGGAGGTAGAGAAATCAGGAGTGAAGTTGAGCCTGGGAAGAAGGGAGTGGTGAGAAGGTGTTTAAGTTGAGGGTGCGGGGGGGTGTTATTTATTTATTTCTCATTACTCTATTCTGATTTAATTCATAATAAATTAAATTTTCCCAAGTAAAGTCTATTTTCCCTTTGACAATAATTGGTAAGTGGTCTCTCCCTGCCCTTGTCTTGACCCATGAGCCTCTCTGCCCCCTGTCCAACTGAGGAGGCAGAGTGACATATCACCTGGTATCCAGCCACTTTCAACCCACCACAACCTCTGTTCCAGATTTACAGCAATAGCTGCCACTGGCATTATTTATATGACTGCAATTAAACAAAACTGCAAAATCAAATCTGACTGCTTTTGTAAAACATGCCTTTCCTATATAGAAGCTTTGTTCAAATAACAATTTCCATTTCTTAATCCTTTTACATTAGCACGTTCCTGATGCATGCTAAGGGACTTGACACGATACTTTTGTATTGTCCTTCAGGGAATAATTGCATGAAAACCACATTAATAGTCAAAACCTCAGATTCATCATTTTGGTTTGGTACAAACTGATATAACCTAAATGTGTCACATTCATTTGGGAATACACTATCTGATAATATTTTGATCCCAATTTCTATACCTATTTCTCTATTACAAAAAACATCCTATCTGGAGCAGATACAATAAGGGTCTACAATCCCTTCTTCATAGAATCATAGAATACTTTGTTTTGGAAGGGATCTTTAAAGGTCATCTAGTCCAACCCCCCCAGCAATGATCAGAGACATCTTCAACTAGGTCAGGTTGCTCAGAGTCCCATCCAACCTGACCTTGAATGTTTCCAGGGGTGGGACATCTACCACCTCTCTGGGCAACTTGTTCCAGTGTTTCACCACCCTCATCGTAAATAACTTCTTCCTTCTATCTAGTCTAAATACACCCTCTTTTAGTTTACCCCTTGTCCTATCGCAACAGGCCCTGCTGAAAAATTTGTCCCCATCTTTCTGTAGGTCCCATTTAAGTACAAAAAGACCACAGTAAGTTCTTGGAGCCTTCTCTTCTCTAGGCTGAACAACCCCAACTCTCTCAGCCTGTCCTCATAGGAGAGATGTTCCATCCCTCTGATCACTTTTACAGTCCTCTTCTGAACCCACTCCAACAAGTCCCTGTCTTTCCTTTGCTGAGGACCCCAGAACTGGACAGAGTACTTCAGGTGGGGTCTCACCAGGGCAGAGTAGAGGCATAGAATCACCTCCCTCAACCTTCTGACCACACTTTTGTTGCAGGGTACGGATGGCTTTCCAGACTGCGAGCGCACATTGCGCTCATGTCCAGCTTTTCATCCACCAGTACCCCTAAGTCCCCCTCGCCAGGGCTGCTCTCAATTCCTCCATCTCCCAGAATGTATTAATACTGGGGATTGCCCAGTATCAATAAATGATATTCATGAGTGATATCTTCCAGTTATGAGTGAATAAGGTTTACAAAGAGAGCAGCTGAGGACTTTCTGAATTAGGATTATTCTTCCATAGAAAGAGGCCATAGGCTTGGCTGCCTGAAAATATTAATTTAGTTCCTAAATTTGTTATTTCCAGGTTTCAAGAACCCATTAGAATTTAAGGAAGTAAATAAACTGTTGAAAGGTCAGGGCCTTGAGGCGCAGTTCTCCTGAGACTGAGTTGATCGATCTGAAGACAGACTGTAATAATTGAAATATTAGGGGCTATCACATCTTCTTTCTCTCCTCCAGAGGGCAAGGAATATCAATCTCACATTAATGGGAATAAGGGGAACATTTTAGTGATAGAAAGTATAGTGGTGTCACCACAGCTGCATTCAAAATTACCAGCCATTTCTCAACAGCAGATAACCAGATTAATGAAACACAACCAACAAAACCTTAGATCAACTGCAAAGAAATAATTCCATTTAATGATAATAAGATAATACTTAGATATGTGGCAGTACAGTGTAGGATATCAGAGTGACCGGTACTGTACACCTGATTCTAAAGCAGTGGCTACTGTGCAAATAGACATTTTTGTGGATACATGCTTTAAAGACAGCTCCACTGTGCAATCAGTTAAGGTAACTTCGTTAGTTTTTTTACAGCAATTATTTCAGAGAATCACAGAATCACAGAATGATACTGGGTTGGAAGGGACCTCTGGAGATCATCTTGTCCAACCCCCCTGCCAAAGCAGGTCCACCTAGAGCACACAAGAACGTGTCCAGGCGGGTTTTGAATGTCTCCAGAGATGGAGACTCCACCACCTCTCTGGGCAGCCTGTTCCAGTGCTCTGCCACCCTCAAAATGACCCTATGTTCTCTGGTATTACCTTGCTCCTGTACTTTCAAGGCTCCTACTGTCTTGCACTCATGGGAACACAAGCTACAGTCTAGTGACTGTTCACTCCTACATTCTTATTCTAAAGTCATTGGTAGTTCAGTATGCAAAACAAAAGTATTTGAAAGCAGAGAGACAAAGTGAGTGCATATACAATAATTTCTCAGCAACTTGTTAGTAGCTAATTACAGCAATGCTACTAGTACTTGTTAGATTTCTTTTTTTCTTCATTTGTGTTATAACACTGTTTTTTGTAAAGGTCTAAAGATTTGACATAGTAATGCTATTTAGTGATGTAACTGATACTGACTTGCATAAGAACAGCAACATAAATTAATTACGAGATTCAGAGGAATTATTTGGTAACAACTAAAATTAGTATGGGAGTATCTACCAGGTGAATCTTCTATTGTAAATCAGTGTGACCTAATAGTTAAGACTTTCTAACTCTTTCATTTATTTATCCTCTTAGGAAAGATCTGAGAACAAAAATGAAAACATTGAAGATAATTTTTTTGGAGCTGTTGTGCCTGAAAAAACTACTGTTTACATCAAATAAAACTATGCTTCATTGAATTAATTTACTGAAGGTATTTAGCAATGGCAGAACTTAAAATCACTCACTACAAAAAATCCTCAGTTTTTTCTTCATGAAATAATCTTCATACATGTATATGTTAAATTCTAAGCCACATAACAAAAAAAAAACCAAAAACAAACCAAAAAATCAAACACAAAACCTCTCCTCCCAGATCCCCAAACTTTTGAAAGCCTTAGCCAAGGCTTTCCTTACAAATCTTTCATTCTTCCCTTTTATTTGTTATCTGAATAGCAGGAATAAAACTTGATTTGTCATTTGTACCATACTGTTGATCAACACTTGACAGTCGCCATTTTGGTTATTTGTGCCTTAAGAGACTTCTTCAGAAGATAGCTGTTGATGTTAAATTTTCTAAATTGTTCCTTTACATGTTTTAATTTGATTTGATTCTTTACTGTGATTAGCTCTATTCCACTTCATTTTTGCTCTAGTCATTGCTCTATTCTTTATAGTTGTCTTAGTAACAGTAGTCTAAACAGAAAAACTTCACCAAATCAGGAAGACTCATCCTGATCTGAATAGAGATGGTTCCTGCAACCATCTGGCCATGATCTCATATGATGTCAAACAAGTAATGCCTAAATCATGACACTGTGGTTGAAGCCTGTTTTTCATTTTTTATCATTCCCCTTTCAAGAAAAATCTACCAGTAATCTGTCCATTAGCAGAAAAATATTGGCAACATTTAGTATCACAGAATTTTTAGAACTGCATTATATTTGAAAAAGGAGAAAGTATAATGATCTTATGATCTTGAATCAGTTGCTGGAAGACAGATATTTTTACTACAAAAACACCACCACTACCAGCTTTAATTGTCACTGTTATTGGCAGTTCTAGCAGCAAGGCTAACAACTGAAAGAATGTAGGATTGCAGCTATCTGAGACAAGGCTTTCAGAAGAAAAAATTGAAGCATATTGGAACAATAGTGTGAAAGAAAACCATTTGTCTTCTCTCACAGATGAATTTATTTCTTCATTTCAAACCACTGGCTTTTAAAGAGCAGAACTTTACCTAATTTCTATATTTCTAGTACCTGACTAAAGATCTCTTATCTTATATTTAAGAGAATAGAATTAGATTACTTTTAATCCCAATTCTCATGTAAGAAACCCATATTCCATCAATAGGAATCAAAAGCAGGTTATCATGATGCTATCTTCGTATTTATTCAATCAAATATGGTGTTTTTCATAAGGTTAAATGATTAGTGAATCTTGGAATGTTGTCAAAATCTGATACTTTTATGTGCCTCCAAGGTTCACATCTGCATTTTGATCCAAGTGGAGAACTGCAGCTTCTTTTCAATTTCATATTTGAAATTATAGAACACTGCTATGAAAGCCCAGATACTGTGAATTGTTTCTTGACATACAATATTCACTAAGACTGAAAGCCTTTGAAATGTCTCTGTTAATGGATAAACACTGAGTCTGAAGATTAAAAGTGTGCTTCCAGCAGAAAGTGATGTACACACAAATAAGCATAAGATGTATTTATGAAAACAATCCACTCTCAAAACAATGAAGAGGAAAAAGACGTAGCATTTACAATATTCCACTGAAAAAAAAAAAAAAGTATTAGTTTTATTCAGAACTGGTCAGCCTTTCCAGAGATGTACGAGTTTCAATCAATGAATTAATGACACCTATAATAAAAGCACCTCTAGGGTTATTAAGAACTTATTTAGAATGGAGAGTTAAATCCAATATTGAAAAATACCGAATTCCACTTCAGGACAGAGCTAGATACAGTTCTGATGTGGATGGGGATCCAACCTAGTTAATAAAACATATGGAGGTTGTAGGTAAGCAAAGCAGCATTTGCTTTTATAAAGTGATGTGAATATTGCTGACGAACAAATGTCTCTGTAGAGAGACAATAACATATCCAACGTGTCTCTAACAAAAACATATCTAACACGTCACTAACATATCAAACACTGTAGATCTAATAGTAGAATTCTATTCTACAGGCACACATCATGTACCAATTACCCAAATTACCAAAACAAAGAGAGTTTGATTCAAATCTTCACGTCTTAGACAGTAATTATGACAATCTCAGTATAACCTTCCCATCTGTATTTGTAGATAAGCACCAGCCACCGTAGTGAATGGTGAGCACAACAAAGAAATGAAGAGAGAAAAACACTGAAATATGAGTATTTGTGTTATACAGGAAATACACTCATTAGGAGTTATTTAACATTCTGTAGGATACTACTTAAAAATGAGGGAACACCATAAATACCTTTTATTTGATTTCCTTTTAACTTTCCTCTTTTAACACAAGGCAAAGACATTTCAAGGGCTGAATAAGTTTCAAGGGCTGAAGAAAAAACTTTAGAATATGTCACAATTTAATAGCATCTCTCTTCAGCCTCTCAGAACAGAGTATCTGTATACCTGCAGTGGTTGGTCCACGTCCTACCCTTTCTGGATTGTCTCACACACTATTTATTATGGCAGTTTAAGAAAGAAATCTGTATTTCCTTGACTAATCATACTTGAGAACTTCCCTTCCCTTTCCAGTTCTTCCATTTATACAGAAAGAAATTGCACTCAGGTCTTTTCAGTGTCATAATTTATTTTGCATTCCTTAAGTTAAACACACATTTAAAAATTTTCAGCCTTTGTTTACAAGCTATATAATATATTGGAAAATATTTAATCATGCTTTTGGGAAACAGGCTTTTTTTAAAGGATATCAGATCAACCTATTCATATAAAACACGTTCTTTTGAATACAAAACTAATGAGATGTACTATTTACAGCATCTCTAGTAGTCTATTTTGTCAGGATGAATAGAGACAACTGTACATTATCCTTTTTATTTGTAGCTGCTTAACTACTGTGATACCAAAAACATTCTATCTGTGTTTCTAGGCTTGAAAATTGAATAGAAATAGCTTTGGCAGGAAGCTCATCAAGTAATGTGAAGACACTATTTCCATGAGGTTTGTTGCTTCATTACATTGGAACACAGTAATTCAGACTTCACAGGATTATTTTCTGTGTAGATGGTTAATGCTTTATTGTTGAGGGAAAGCAACTTTCCTGCTCTGACTCTTTCCAGTTCAGTCAAATTAGGGTATCTAGACAGAGATCCTGTCTAGAGACACCTTCCTGTTTTATTTTGGAGATTTTTCAAGTGACTGTTTGACAGATGAAGAACAATGCATGGATTAAGGACAAAATTGACTGAAAGTTGAACTTTATGAGACTGGAAATTCTGAAAATACGTGAAAGAAATATCTGAAAAAAAAATGTTTCCGTGCACTATTTTGTTGAATTGGACGTGAGTAACAAAGCCCGTTTCTCTGTGTGTTCAGATATTTAGAAAAGAAATGACTTTACTGTCCCAAGAAGGATTTACTGTGATAAATTTATCTTCACAGCAAGAAATCTAAACCATTCTTGATATTTTCTTTCTCTCATATTTTGTTTGTAAAAAAGATTCATCAGCATTTTTACACTGACAGGAATGGGGAATGGAACATGATTTACTTTGAACTTCATTAAAAATATCTCTTTGTCAGAAAGGGTTACTGTTATGATAATGTCAAATTATCTCTAAATTTTTATACATTTACACAGTGTTTACACAAATCATAAAAGACATTTTCTCTAAAAACCAAAAAATATGTTTCTCCTCTGTGTCCAGATTTTTTACATTTGGACCACTCAGAAGCACACACAGTAAGATGCTTACTTTATAGAATCATAGAATCATCTAGGTTGGAAGGGACCTTCAAGATCATCTAGTCCAACCATCAACCTAACTCTGACAAAACCAAAGTAATCACTTAACCATGTTCCCCAGCACCATGTCTACCTATCTTTTGAATACCTCCAGGTATAGTGCCTCAACCACTTCCCTGGGAAGCCCATTCCAATGCTTGATAACCCATTCAGTGAAGAAATTTTTCCTAGTATCCAACCTGAACCTCCCCTGACGCAACTTGAGGCTGTTTCTTCCAGTCCTGTCACCTGTGACTTGGGAGCAGAGACCAACCCCCGCCTCTCTACAACATCCTTTCAGGTAGTTGTAGAGAGCAATAAGGTTTCCCCTCAGCCTCCTTTCTCTAAGCTGAACAACCCCAGCTCCCTTAGCCTCTCCTCATAAGACTTGTGCTCCAGACCCCTCACCAGCTTCGTTTAAGCTTAGCTTTTATTACTGGTGTGAACTCTATAAAAACAGTTCTTGGTGAACTTTACCTGCCTTTTTTATTCATTTTACCTACCTGGAGATTCTATGCTGCAAAGCAGACTTATTCATGGATTCATCCTACTAACTTTAAGAACATATTTAAGAGGGCCCTTCACTGTTTGTAAGATTTGTGAAAACAAATATGTATCTATGTAGATGCAGATTACCTAAGACACATGGCCATCTGAGGAAGCCTAGGACACCTAGTGTCTTAAATGAGGTGTCATAAATAGATGTTCGGATTTATACTGGATGTGTCTGAGTCATATCTTGCAGTAGCAGCTGGACTTGATAAATTTTACTGACATCAGAGATGCTGTATAGGAGTATAGAGTATTTATTTCTGCAGGTACAACCAAGGCATGAATATACATCCTGAGGTATTCCTATCTTCATGTAGATGAATGCCTTTAATACTACAAAGAATTGGACAAATTGTGGATGGAAAGACGAAGCAAAGGGCACATCAGAAAGTAGTAAGTGCTAAGGGTGGCAGGCTGCAATCACATGAGAACAGAAATTACTTTAAAAGAGAGATGTCAGAATGTTAATGGTAAATAACAAATGACATTGGCAAGTGATTTAAATGATGGAGACTTATCGCAACATTAAATTAAGCCAATGAAAGAGCATTTGCAAAATCAGGACTTCACAGAAAGTCTAGTTAATATTAACTTATGTCCTTACAACAATGGAAAAGAAAATGCTAGTAGGTCTATTTGGGAAAAAAGAAACTATTTTTCAGTGAGCTACAGCTCTTGACTTATCAGTATGCATCATTACACAAATTCCAGAACTATCGTAAATAAGGCGGCACTGACAAGAGCTTTTAAACAGTTAAAAACTAAAAAGTATTTTAAAGATTAGCAGTAGTTGTCATCAATTAAGACATTGTATTTTCAATCTCACTTTTCCAATCTAGTGTAAAGAATTTGTAATGTTAAGTTGGTGACCTAATATTTTCTTTCTATAGAGAAAATTTTAATGAGATAAGCAAATGATGTGTGTTGCATGGTACAACTGGAGCACTAAAAAAATCTGTAATAAATGATCACATGTACTCTATATTTTGAAAAATGAGCTTGAACAAGTCTTTAATAAAGTCATTATTTCTCTTATCATAAATCACTAAGGCTTATTTTTGCCCAGTAGATATAAGGCAGTCAAGGACAACTGTTTTAAATTTGTCCTTGCTTGTAATTTACTGCACAAGAAGTTTCTTATAATTTTTCCTTGACTGATACAGAGCAGTATACTCTATGTGTTATTATAATATGCAAAATATTTATTAAGACGAATAGAATTTCCACTTTAAAAAGTACTTGCAAAATACTAGCAATCACACCCTCATACATTAGTAGGGATGGGTTTGAAGTACCATTATGGGGGAGGAAAAACCAAACATTTCAGATTCTTAGAAATATTTTACAGAAGTTGTAAAGTTTATTGGTCTACCTGAGCCAACGAGCCATTGAACTGCCAGAGTTTTGTATTGGTACACGGGCCATCAGTGACTTCTCTAGTGATTATCAGTGAAACATTTGTATCAAGTGATGATGACTGAGCCATTTAGTCTTCTTCAGCCTGTTCTGGAGTTTAGAGATGAAGAATCTTGATCTTGATTGAGGAACAAATTCTATACTTAGTTTTTATACCCATGTTTTACCATAAATATATTGCATCTATGTAGAGCATACAAGCACATGCATACACACACACTAATTACAAGGGTCTACAGGAAGTATAATTTCTGTCTCTATTAATCATATTACATTTGATTTTTGCCAGTTTATAAGTATATAAAATGCTCCTATTTTTAAAATTCAGGGATAAATAATATAGTTTTAAGCTTTTTAATGAATAATTTCAATTCCCAAATGCAAAAGTGGCCATCCTGTAATTATGAGGACTTAAACTAGACATTGTAGCTTTTTTGAGCATGTTTTTAACACTGTAATACCCTTTTTCTACAAGACATCAGATGCATTTCAAAAAAGTCTATAGTACTGAAATACATAATCATTACTGTAACTATTATGTGTCATTACCACAGGTTTTCAGAATATATGCGTAAGGGTAATATTTCACAGTTTTCTGAATAATTCTCATAATTCTATTTCTGAAAAGTGTCAATGTAAAAATAACCCATGCACTTTTCCAAGGAGTTAAACAAACCTAGTAACAAAAAATGAATCTGAAGTTTCTTGGATGATGTAAATGAGCTTTTTTGGTGAAGTTGCTTTTTTCTCTCCATTCTTTGTTCATTCCTTTGTCATTCCTTCTCCTCTGCCCCTTCCCACCCCTTAGACCATATTAAGGAGTCCTAGAGTGCTTCTTTCTGCTTTAAGATGCAATAAGCAGCTTTTTTTTTTTTTTTTAGCAAATCAGTAAGAATAAATATTTCCCCTACACTCAGATTTCATCTTCTATTGAAGATTCTGCTGTTACAGGGTATCTATTTAAAACTGAGGTAGTTGAAAAGAGTTTAGTATTCTTTTATTTTTTTCTGACTGCAGTCTGAAGTTTTATTTCCTCTTCCTCACGTAACTACTGCACATTAATCTTTATCTCTTACTTCAGTATTCAGAAGAACAACTACCTTCAATTTTTGAATTTTAATAGTTTTCCTTACTTTTGAAAAGAATAAAATTCCTGCCTGATTTTTTTTTTTTTTCTGCCTCTTCCAAAACACTGCAGGTTTCCCAGAGGACTTGCTATATTTTCTTACTAGATGTTTTTTCTTCCCTTTCAGTTTTTAGATTAAGTTTTCAATTTCTGCATCTTTCTTCTGATGCTACATTATGTATTTTGTTGATTATTAATCTCGTGAAATTATTAAACTTGTGAAATACCTTTATTTGTATCGTTAATGTTTACTAGTGCTCATTTATTGTCTCAGTAACTATCAGGTTCTAGAAACTTCAAGAGGTACTGTATTTTTACCTAATCACATTGAGGAACATACTGACTTAATGGTGACATCATCATTATAATCAGCCTTCTCCGTTAATTTACCAATTTTATCCTGAAGTAGATGTTTAAACTTGAGAACACAGGTTCCATTTTCATCTCTATGCTATTGTCCTTTTACCAAAGGGCTGTGTGATTTTTCTTCAACACTGGCTTTGCTTTGAAAATCCCATTGAAAATAATTTTTATCTGTAATGTTTGGCCATTTTTACTGGATGACCTGAAATAAGCAAATCAGGCTTAAACACAGTTGTTTGGTTTGCTTTTTTGTGTTTTGTTGTTGTTGGGTTTGTGCTTTTTTTCAAACTTTCATGCTTTCTAGATAGAACTATAATTAAGGTACTGGACATCACCACTACATCCTTTCTCAATATAGGAAGCAAATATTGAAAAGACCTAAAAACTCTACATCATGTAAACAAAATAAATAGACACATATTAAAAAGTTATCAGTATTTATTTAGGAACTACTGTTCTCACATTTTAATTATAATGAAAGACTTCAGACCCCTTTTCAGAAAATAAAATACACTAAACAAACCCCAGCTCTTTATAGAGATAGTCTACAGGCATAAATGGTTAGAGTGAGCAAATGTAGAAAACAGTGTCACGTGATATCATTGCAAGACTGAGTTGCAAGACAGATAAATCATTAGTAGTTATTTGAAGGAAATAAAGTTCTCTCTTAACAGTGAGGCATATGATCTCAATTTTTGTTTTGCACATCCAGTAATAAAAAGGGAAGGAAAACAAATTTGTATGGAGGAAAAAATTGCATTTTATTTATGTGTCAAACAAGATTGTGGAGAAACAATATATATATCATTTATATAAATATAAAATATATACAAAATTATATATAGTTTTTATACATATAATGTCTATATTAATAGACTATATATATATAAATATATATATATAAAAACTACCTCTCCATATATAATTGTCATGTATAAACTAAAGGTAATCCCACATAGTCACATGCATTTCTCATAAAATATATCACTGTGAGGTTTGATCATGCTCTCTTCATAATCTTCTCAGATTTTGTTTGTACCATTAAAAGTCCCTAGTGTTTATATGAAGGCATTCCCCCGCCCCCCCAAGTAATAGACTGTTACTATGACAGCACTTTATGATGGGAAACTTTTTTTCCTCAACTAAACAGAAGAATCCGGTTCTGTTGTGTGCTTTGTTTCAGATTTTGGAGGGGTTTGTTTGCTTGTTTTCTTTTCTTTTCTCTTTCTTCAAAACAAAAAAAGGTGAAAAAGGAGGTCCCTGTATAACTCTATTGCACTTCCCCCTCCCCTTTTACTTTGTGACTTTTTCTTTCATTTGCAGATCAAAATTAAATCTGGTCAAAGGCAGATATTATTTCTTCAAATAAATCCTTATACATCAGTACTTGGATTTTCCTCCCCTTAGTAGCAAGGAAACAGACTTGTTGAAATGAAAGAAAACATAAGAATAAAAGGATTTCATTCCAGGTCCTCGTGAGGCATAGATTTCCCTGCAAGTGCCTATCATCAGTCTTTAGATACATTGACAGTACAGCTATGTTTCAGTTGACAACTCTAATGCATAATGCAGAAATAGTTCTTAACTAATGGTTCTCTTCATATCCTTTCCAGAGGATTGACACTATAGACAGCTACAATGTGACAGTCCCTTACTAATTCTTTTATCGTCCTCCAGATCTTTCCATCTTAGTTTTCAGAAGGTCTCCAACCTTTGACACAAACCAATTAGCTTGCAGCTCTTCACCTATGGTCAAGAGCCCATACCTTCCCTTGTAAATCCCCTGCAACACATATGCGCACACACACTGCTATGAACAATCTCTTCATCACTTTGAAGGGAAACTTGTGTTTCAATATCAGGTAGCTCATCTTCTCCACAGGCTGCTTAACAATGAATTCCATCAGGCATGGAGCTGGGACTTGTTCTCATCTGAGTTTAGAAGCTAGACTTACAGGATATTTCAAGGCATTCACAGCATTAAGCCTCTACCCCTCAAAAGAAAAAAAAAAAAATTACAAGAAATTAGATGTACAAAAAAAAGAAAAATAATGCCCACAAATTTTTAATAAGTTAAAACTTATACAAGGTTGTCTTAGAACTCCACAGTGAGTCACCTATCACTATGCTATTACAGAGGAGAAGAATAGCAAATTATAAGTAAAACCTGTGAGTCTGTTTTTCTCTTGACTGAAATGAATGTTGTTCAGGGACATTAGACATGCTCTGACCAAATATACCAGGTCCAACTCTCAGGGTTAAAATGAAAAACCAAACAGAACAAAAAAAAAACCAAACAAGAAAATGTGGAAGACATTCTGCGTATTGCTAAACTTTATAATGGCTAATGATTTGCAGTTAGTTTTGTTATGTTGAGAGATTTTTGTTGTTATTTTGCTTGAGGCAAAGCTAGAACATCTATTGCTCCACATTTTATCTATTTATATAGATCATGTGCAATATTGCAAAAATAAGATTTTTGTCAGAAGAAATTCAGTGTATTCAGGTATCCATTCTTAGTCTTCAGTCATAATTACTCCATGAACAAATAGCATTTTTAATAAAGTAATTTTTAATGTTAATAGCATTTAATTTTTAAAGTAAACAAACCCTTTTTTTCCTTTTTTTAAATGCAATTTTATTCTTAGGTATAGTTGAGATGAGATTTCTTTGTTTTGGAAACCACAAAGGAATATTCTTATTTCCTCAAAATATATAAAAACAGTATAACAGGCATCTAGAGTCCTCATCAGTTTGGAGAAACCAGGAATAAGAGAGCCAAACCCGGAATTTTCCACTCTTTATGTAAGAATGTTAAGCGTAACACATAGGAAACTGTACAGCAGTTTTTATGTGTCAGTAAGCTAACGCCATTCCTGAACTTCATTTCATTTTAAATCAGGAAATTATTTGTGCATTATATTTGGGAAGTTCTTATAACAAAGAATAGAATCACAGAATATTCATGGTTGGAAGGGACCTTTGAGATAATTGAGTCCAAACACAAAAAAAACCCCAAAACCAACAAAAAAACCCAAACACACACACACCACACCCACCCACAGACAGATGACAGACAAAAACCAACTGTCTCGGGCATTAGAGCATGCCCAAAAGTGCCATGTCACCACGTTTCTTAAATACCTCCAGGGATGGTGACACCACCACCTCCCAGGGCAGGCTGTTCCAGTGCCTGACCACCCTCTCACTGAAGTAAATTCTTCCTAATATCTTCCTAATCCTCCCCTGCCGCAACTTCAGACCATTTCATCTGGTCCTGTCTTTATTCCCTTGGGAGAAGAGGCCAACACCCACCTCTCTACAACCTCCTTTCAGCTACTTGTAGAGGGCAATGAGGTCTCCCCTCAGCCTCCTCTTCTCCAAACTAAACATGCCCAGTTCCCTCAGCCTCTCCTCATATGACTTGTTCTCTAGACCCCTCACCAGCTTGGCGGCTCTCCTCTGGACACACTCCAGCAGCTCAATGTCTTTCCTGTAGTGAGAGGCCCAGATCTGAACACAGTACTCAAGGTGAGGCTTCACCAGTGCCAAGTACAGAGGCACGATGACTTCCCTACTCCTGCTGGCCACGCTATTCCTGATACAGACCAGGATGCCGTTGGCCTTCTTGGCCACCTGGGCACACTGCTGGCTCATGTTAAGCTGGCTGTCCACCAACACTCCTAGGTCCTTTTCTGCTGGGCAGTTTTCCAGCCACTCTTCCCCAAGCTTGTAGCGTTGCCTGGGGTTGTTGTGACCGAAATGCAGAACCCATCATTTGGCCTTATTAAACCTTATCCCATTGGCCTTGGCCCATTGATCCAACCTATCCAGATCCCTCTGTAGAGCCTTCCGATCCTCAAGCAGATCAACACTTCCACCTAGTTTGGTGTCATCTGCCAACTTACTGAGGGTGCACTCAATCCCCTTATCTAGATCATCAATAAAAACATTAAACAAGACTGGCCTCAAAATTAAGCCCTGAGGGACACCACTGGTGACTGGCCGCCAACTGTGTTTCACCCCATTAATCACAACTTGCTGGGCACGGCCATCCAACCAGCTTTTTATCCAGTGAAGGGTACACTTGTCTATGCCATGATTCACCAGTTTCTCCAGAAGAATGCTGTGGGGGATGGTGTCAAAGGCCTTACCAAAGTCCAGGTAGACAACATCCACAGCCTTCCCCTTATCGAGAAGGCGGGTCACATGGTCATTGAAAGAGATCAAGTTGGTTAAGCAGGACCTCCCTTTCATAAACCCATGCTGGGTGGCCCTGATCCCTTGGCTGCCCTGCACTTGCCGTGAGAGCTCTCCCAAGATGATCCTCTCCATGATCTTTCCCGGTACCAAGGTCAGGCTGACAGGCCTACAGTTTCCCGGATCCTCCTTCCGGCCCTTCTTGTAGACGAGCATCACATTGGCCACCCTCCAGTCATCTGGTACCTCTCCTGTGGACCAGGACTGTTGATAGATAATGGAGAGAGGCTTGGTGAGCTCTCCCGCCAGCCCCCTGAGTATCCTTGGGTGAATCCCATCCAGCCCCATAGACTTATGCGTGTCCAGGTGCATAAGCAAATCATTAGCAACTTCCTACTGGATTATGGGGGGGTTGTTCTGCTCTCCATCCTTATCTTCCAGCCCAGGAGGCTGGACACCCTGGGGGTAGCTGGTCCGACTATTGAAGATGGAGGCAAAGAAGGCATTAAGTATCTCAGCCTTCTTCTTGTCCTTGGTCACAACGTTTCCCCCCACATCCAGTAAGGGATGGACATTCTCCCTGACTCTCTTTTTGTTGATGTATTTATAAAAACTTTTTTTGTTGTCCCTTATATTAGTGACCAGGTTGAGTTCCAGCTGGGTTTTTGCCTTCCTAATTTTTTCTCTGTATAACCTAACAAGATCTCTGTACTCCTCCTGTGTTGCCTGTCCCTTCATCCAAAGGTGGTAAACCCTCCTTTTTTCCCTAAGACTGATCAAAAGCTCTTTGTTCAACCAGGCCAGCCATTTTCCCTGGCCTTTAATTTTGTGTCTCATGGGGACAACCTGCTCCCGGGCCTTTAGGATTTCTTTCTTGAAGAGCATCCAGCCTTCCTGGATCCCTTTGCCCCGCAGGATTATCTCCCAAGGGACTCTCCCAACCAGGGTTCTGAACAGGCTAAAGTCCACCCTCTGGAAGGCCAAGGTGGAGGTTTTGCTAACCCCCTTCCTTACCTCACTAAGAACTGAAAACTTGACTATTGCATGATCACTAAGTCCAAGACGGCCTCCAACCTCCGTATCTCCCACTAGTCCTTCTTTGTTTGTGAAAAGTATGTCTATTGAGGCACTTCCCCTGGTAAGCTCACCTACCAGTTGTGTCAGCAAGTTATCTTCCATACACTCGAGGAACCTCCTAACCTACCTGCTCTCTGCTGTGTTGTATTTCCAGCAGATATCTGGTAGGCTGAAGTCCCCAACCAGAACAAGGGGTAGCGATTGCAAGACTTCAGCCAGCTGCTTATAGAATTCTTCATCAACCTGCTCATCCTGGTTGGGTGGTCTGTAGCAGACTCCCAGCACAAAATCACCCTTGTTAGCTTTCCCCTTCATCCTTACCCAGAAACACTCAACTGCATCATCACTGGAATCTAGCTCTATGCAGTCAAAACGCTTCCTAATGTACAGAGCCACACCCCTGTCTGTCCTTCCTTGCCTTTTCCTTGTGAGGGGCTTATAGTCGTCAGAACAGTAAACATGGAAGCATATCCTTTGTTTTTAAGAGACGAAATGAAGATTTTTAGAGTCCCAGTTACTTCAGATTCATAATAGTCAAAACTTTCTTGTCTGCTGCATCTACTGTACTTTTATAAGGAGTTGCAAAAATCTATAAATGCATATATATTATATATACATATAAAATTATATATACACACATATTCTGAACCTCCCTTATGCTACCTCTAATTCTATGGAAAACAAAGAGAGTACAGCCTGTAACTCTTAACTGAAGTGTTTACACAGAGGTAGCCTTTCTACAAATAAGAACCACGAGCACACATTCCAAGTGAAGATTTATTACATGAGACCTGTTTGATGGAGGACTAATCATATAGCTGCCCCAAACAACAAGACACTAATCATCCTCTACAAAAGTTTAGCAAAATAGTTATGCTAAACACATTTAATACCCTACTTCAAGTATGGATTTACAATTAACACTGAGGGAAAAAGAAAATACCCATCGTTTGTAGCTACTGTTCCTCCTACAAGTTGTACTGAAGATTCAAAGTTAAACTAACTGTACAACCAAACAATTATCATAATAAACCTAGATTCTACATAAATTAAAACTTTAAAATACAGTTTAAATAATCAGAGTACATTATTATCTTTGTCAACTGAAAACCTTCCTACAAAATACCTAATGAATAAAAAAAAAACCACCACAACAAGAAACCTAGAGATGAAAGAAAATACATAAAGATAAACAAATTCCCATTAATTTGTAAAAATTCTGCTGTAGGAGCACGCCTCCTAAGCTGTATTGCCTTCTCCTCTATCTAGGAAATAAGCTTTCAAAAAAAAGGACAGAAACGGTTGTTACCTACAAGATGAGAAAACCTAAACACTAACTGTGTCCTTAACGTTTACTTATTTGCACCATGCCTATAAATTTCACAAATCTTTCTATTAATTCTCATTTTTATCCCTACTGCTTCAACAATTTTGCCTGAAATGAATCCAAGACTTCTGCTGCAGGGCATTAGTAGAGCAGAATGCTCATCGGGCCACTCCTCCTGCCAACTAGTGATTGCTGCACCTGTGACTCCTTAAGTTCATCACAGCTGGGCTGGATCTGCTATAATAGAAAGCAATTGTCAGGAAGTAGCTAACAATCTTAGCGTGTGTCTCTTTTTATCTCACAGACTGAAATAAAGACAGATATAATTCTCTTTTCTGCCCTGGAGGTAGTAGTGTCTACAGTTGTGATCTTAACAAGAAATGAATAGTAAAAACAAAATTTCATTTTTTTTTTTTAAAGATGTAAGTTTTCTTTCACGTGTAAGTAGGTCTCTAGTATATGATTTAACTTTTTTAGATATTGTTAAACCATTCAGCAGAGCTGATTCAGGGCTTTATAACAAAACAGGCAAAACTGATGTTTTCTATCATGAATATGAGGTTTTAGATACAGTTTGCTACTGCAACTAAAGCAGAAGAAGATAGACTATACTTGAGTCAGGGGATAGGAATGTGAATTGTGTCTGAAAGAATGGATTTTGTTGTTCCTGTTGGGATTTTGAGTGTAGCAATTACTGCTGCTGCTAGAAGGTCAGTTTGCTTACCGTAGCACAAACTGTTGTTCCCTGTACCTGAGCTGCCCTTCCAGCAGCAGTTACCCTAGTTGCTGGCTTAGCTTCGTAGCTGCTCTAAGCAACTGCTTAGAAAGTTGTCCTTGCTGCAAATCAAGCTGCCCTTTTTCCTAATATTCTTCTGATAGAACAAGTGAATAAATTGCTTATTGTCTTAAATATTATATCTTGTTGTGAACTGTGAGACTGTTACCATGTCTTCCTTTAGTATTTGGTTTTCCAGATTCCTCAATGTCGTTGCCAGGACTACCTATCCATGAATTTGTAAATTCAGAAGGTATTACCTTATTTAATTTGAGAGCTATTAGAACTGTTGCCAGTGTTCTTCCCTACATGGACAAAAGTGCAGTTTTAGAATAGATGGGTACATATATGCTAAACCGGTTCTAGGCCACTGAAAAAGTGACCTGTGACAAGCTAAAATTAATAATAAATATGTTTCCATTTCTACATAACAGTTTAACAGTTAAATCAGTCATTCAGGAAGGGAGAACACTGGGAAACCTTTTATATTCTATTCAGTCCAAGATGAAGTAAATTCATAAATGCTGTACCGTTGGAGAGTGTCAAAATCACTAGCTTATAGAGAAGTTAGACTATGCTTATCTATGGTAGCTTGGCAGGACTGGTTGGATAGACAAGAGGAGGGCAGTGGATGTTGTCTACCTTGACTTCGGCAAGGCTTTCAACACAGTCTCCCACAGCATCCTCATAGCTAAGCTTAGGAACTGTGGGTTAGATGAATGGACAGTGGAGTGAAAACTGGCTGAAAGACAGAGCTCAGAGGGTCATGATTAGGGGCACAGAATCCAGTTGGAAGTCTGTAACAAGTGGTGTTCCCCAGGGGTCAGTATTGGGTCCAGTCCTCTTTAATATATTCATCAGTGACCTGGACGAAGGGATGGAATGTACCCTCAGCAAGTTTGCTGATAATACAAAACTAGGAGGGGTGGCTGACACCCCAGAAAGCTGTGCAACCATACAGCGAGACCTGAACAGGCTGGAGAGCTGGGCTTAGAAAAACCTAATGAAATTCAACAAGGGCAAGTGTAGGGTGCTGCACCTGGGGAGAAATAACCCCATGAACCAGTACAGGTTGGGGGCTGACCTGATGGAGAACACCTCTGAGGAGAAAAACCTAGGAGTCCTGGTGGACAATAGGATGACCATGAGCCAGCAATGTGCCCTTGTAGCCAAGAAGGCAAATGGCATCCTGGGGTGCATCAAGAAGAGTGTGGCCAGCAGGTGGAGGGAGGTTATCCTGCCCCTCTACTCTGCCCTAGTGAGGCCCCATCTGGAGTACTGTGTCCAGTTCTGGGCTCCCCAGTTCAAGAAGGACAGGGAACTGCTGGAGAGGGTACAGCAAAGGGCTACAAAGGTGACTAAGGGCCTGAAGCATCTCTCCTACGAGGAGAGGCTGAGGAACTGGGGTCTTTTTAGTCTTGAGAAGAGAAGATTTAGGGGGGATCTAATTAATACGTACAAATGCTTAAAGGGAGGGTGTCAGGAGGACAGGGCATGTCTTTTTTCAGTGGTGCCCGGGGACAGGACAAGAGGAAATGGGCACAAACTTGAATATAGGAGGTTCCACCTAAACATGAGGAGGAACTTCTTTACTGTGAGAGTGGTGGAGCACTGGAACAGGTTGCCCAGAGAGGTGGTGGAATCTCCTTCTCTGGAGCCATTCAAAACCCGCCTGAGCAAATTCCTGTGAGGCCTGCTCTAGGTGGCCCACTTTGGCAGGGGGGTTGGACTAGATGATCTCCAGAAGTCCCTTCCAACCTCATATGATTCTGTGATTTTATGGGAGTTGAGCTGCAGTTTCTATAGCAATTAGGGTCTTCTGTTTGATGAAACCCTTGGCTGCACCTTGTCATAAGAAAGTCTCAGCTTTGGGGCTAGATTCTTCTTACTGGTTCTGGGGCAGCAAGACTTGGGTTTAAGGTTTTCTTGTTTCATTTTTTTTCCATATGAAAGCAACATGATGGGAAGTAGTCCAGTGATGTTCTAACACAAAATGCTTTTATGTCTCAGAAGTAGTGCTAAAAATCTATGCTTGCATGTACAATTTGTGATCACTGGAGTTGGCCTACAGCTTTGATCATTTAGTATCACGAATAGTCAGGAAAGTCTCCAGATTTGTAAGCACTACGGATTCTGTGTTTGTTTCGAAGTGAAGTTTAGTTTGCCCGGATGCTTCTTTCCCTGGATGCTATTCAAATAATTTGACTTTGCTGTAATGATATCGTCAACAAAGAGCTAAAGAAAGTAAATGGAAGTACTTACCATTTCCCAGGTTTTCTATAGTTTTAAAGACATTTTATTTAATGATGTTGAATTTTCCCCAATAGTTTTCCATTACTTAGGAAATAAAATAAAATAAAATAAAATAAAATAGATTATGATTATTCTAGGCGTGCTGGATTGTCCTCAAAGATCCATACCTGAAATTCTGGTGAGACAATACACAATATAAGAAGACTCCACTGCCTTTTAATTAAGGCTCAGAGTTGCCTTTTTAGCATCCAAATCATAATTTAGACTGCTATTAAATTTGAAATCAGTTAGATTCAATCTCCATATCCTTTTCTGCTTATCCAAATAATCTCCATTGTGCATGCACACATGCTTGATTTCCGCTTTTAATTTTGCATGCCAGCTGTGAAGGCTCCAACTACCCCTAAATCAGGTTGGCTGTTGAAGGAATACTTCCAGTTTCTGTCCACCAGCTCACTCCAAAAAGAGTAAGACAAGGAAATGTTTGCAGCCAAGGGAAGTATTTATTTCAATGCACTTTAACACTTATAAGCACAAACAAATGGATTAGCCAGTCACGTGAGGAGTGCTGACTTTAAATATATGTGGTATACTTGCTGTAAAATACAATAAATTTACAATACCACAAATACGCAAAACCACAGTTAAAGAAGATTTGATCAGATCCAGGTTTCCATTTTGTTTTTAAGTTTTTTGTGCTGTTCATCAATGTTATTAGACCAGAGCTTGCTTTCTTTCATGTTTTTCTTTTCCCTGCTACACCCATCAGTCACTCTTTATAGGCTTTTAAGTGTTATGGGGAATGAATTTCTTCCATCTAGTCACAGTCTTTATTACATTTGGCACAGACCGCTGACCTTTGCTTTACATTCTCTTCTACATGTCTTCAAGCTGCCTCAATCTAGTTTATTACTTAGGTTAAATGCCAGTAGTATATTTCCCTGTTACAAGGTCAGATTTTCTCATTTCTTCCTAGTTTATCTGGCTGGGTAGTTTTGAGACCTACAATTATCTCTGAATAACAATGCCCACCATAGTTGATGTAAAGTTCATTTGTAACATAATCGACGTGGGGCCTCACCATTGCCAAGTACAGGCCCAAGTTCTACTCACCACGCTGTTCTTCATACAGGCCAAGATGCTGTTGTCCTTCTTGGCCATCTGGGCACACTGCTGGCTCATATTTAGCCAACAGTCGATCAACAGCCCCAGGTTGTTTTCTGCCAGGCAGCTCTCCAGCCATTCTTCCCCAAACTTCTATCACTGCATGGGGTTGTTGTGGCCCAAGTGCAGGACCCAGCACTTGGCTTTGTCAAGTCTCACACAGTTGACCTTGGCCCATCGATCCAGCCTGTCCAGATCCCTCCGCAAAGCCTTTCTACCCTCCAGCAGGTTGACACTGCCACCTAACTTGGTGTCATTTGCATACTTACTGAGGGTGCACTCAATCCCCTTGTCCAGATCATTGATAAAGATATTAAAGAGAACGGGCCCCAGTACTGATCCCTGGGGGACATGACTCATGACCAGCTGCTAACTGGATTTAGCTGCATTCACTGCCACTCTCTGTGCCCAGCCCTCCAGCCAGTTTTTAACCCAGCAGAGTAATCCCATCTAAGCCATGAGCAGCCAGTTTCTCCAGGAGGATACTGTGGGAGACTTTATCAAAGGCCTTGCTAAAGTCCAGGTAAACAACATCCACAGCCTTTCCTTCATCCAGCAAGCGGGTCACTTTGTCACAGAAGGAAATCAGGTTTGTCAAGCAGGACCTGTCCCTCGTGAACCCGTGCTGGCTGGGCCTGATCACCTGGGTGTCCTTCATGTGTTGCATAATGGCACTCAGGATGATCTGTTCCCTGACCTTCCCAGGCACTGAGGTCAGACTGGAAGGTCTGTAGTTCCCCAGATCATTCTTCCGACCCTTCTTGTGGATGGGCGTCACATTTGCTAGACGCCAGTCGGCTGGGACCTCCCCAGTTTCCCAGGACTGCTGGTAAATGTGGTGAGGCCACACCTGGAGTATTGTGTCCAGTTTGGGCACCTCAATGCAAGAGAGATATCGAGGTGCTGGAGCGGGTGCAGAGGAGGGCAGCGAAGCTGGTGATGGGCCTGGAGAATAAATGGTGCAAAGAACAATTGAGGGAGCTGGGACTGTTTAGTTTAGAGGATACTGAGGGGTGACCTCATCACTCTCTACAACTACTTGAAAGGACATTGTAGAGAAGTTGGTGTCGGTCCCTTCTCACAAGCACTTAGTGACAGAACAAGAAGGAATGGCTCCAAGCTGCAACAGGGTAGGTTTAGATTGGACATTAGGAAGAAATTCTTCACAGAAAGAGTGGTCAGACACTGGAATAGGCTTCCCAGGGAAGTGGTTGAGTCACCATTCTTGGATGAGTTTAAGAATCATTTAGATGTGGTGTTGGGGGATATCGTGCAGGGAAGAAATTTGTAGGGTAGGGTAGATGGTTGGACTCGATGATCCCAAGGGTCTTTTCCAACCTAAATGATTCTATGATTCTAAATGATGGAAAGTGGCTCAGTGAGCACTTCCGCCAGCTCCCTCAGTACCCTTGGCTGGATCTCGTCTGGCCCCGTAGACTTGTTAATATCCAGGTGTTGGAGCAGGTCCCTCACCAACTCCCTTTGGATAATGGGGGTTTCAGTCTGCTCCCTGCCCCTATCTGCTAGCTCAGGGGTCTGGGTACTCAAGGAACAACCAAATCTACAACTAAAGACTGAGGCAAAGGTGGCATTAAGTATCTCAGCCTTCTCCTCATCCTTTGTCACTATGTTACCTAATCTAAGCTCCTATGTAGTATAAAAGTGAAATACAGAATGTAAGAAGAAAATTTATTTCTTCATTGGGAAATTCCAAGATAGTCTTTGTTACTCCGACTCTCAGAAAAGTTTTTAAAACAAACAAACAAACAAAGAAACCCTCACCAAAGATCTAAACTTGTTACTGCAGCTGTTTCTTTCATAGCTGATTTAAAGCTGTAAGGAACATAACTAAAGACTTCAAATTGCTTGAAAGCAAAAAAAAATGATCCTAAGAAAGGAATCAAGATCCCTAACTGCAAGTGAAGCCACTGTGATGTAACAAAAAACAGGAGGGTCTATACAATCCTTGTAGATAATGTTTTTTATTCCTCTTTAAAGTTTATTCTGTCACTGTTGAACTAGCTAATGTTTGATGGGGCACCATCTTATGCTGTGTCATCACTAACTTCTTGGTAGCTTTGAAATTATTGAGATATCAGTCAAAAGGAAATGCTTTTTTTTTTCCCTTTCTTGCCCTGATATTTAATTACCCTGAGTTTTCTCATTTTAAATATTTGAGGAAAATGTAGTTAGAGTCTTTTTCTAGTTTCAGTGATGTGCTAGCTAAAAAAAATCAAAAAGGAGAAAAATATAAGTAGTAGTAATTAATATTAGAATAATTACTGTTTTATAATTTNAATTTAATATAAATTTAATTAAATCAAATACTGTATTAAGTAATCTTTATATTAAATTATAATTTGTCCAGGCAAAACTAAGAGGAATTTTGAAAGGTAAGAAAGAAATTCATTAGAAAAGACATAAGAAAGTTGGTGATTAAAGTACTCCCTTTGGTACCTTTTCCTGCTTTTTCTAAGTGACTAATAATGGATAATCATCCTAAGAAAACAATTAACATAATTACCAAATAAACAGAAAATCAAAAGTTAAATAGCAAAACAGTAGTTATTTTATACTTCTGTAAATCATAAATATTGAGGAAAGTTCTTTTCCTTCAGACTGCATTTATATTCTTCAAAACTGTTTCACAGGTTAATATGTTAGTGTTGAATGGTTTGACTTTGAATACAATCTTTAGCACAAAAACTGATGACACAACTTTTATCAAAATAAAATGTCTTACTCTTGAAATCACTGTCCTGGGGTTCAGCATTTTTGTTGATGGATACATCTGTCTTGCTGTTATGGTGAAGTAGCCCTTTCCTGTGTAGGGAACTTTTAAGTGGATTTTGTTTTGGAAAGCAATTTAATGTTTGCTGATAACGTTGATTGGTACTTTGTCAGTGTTAGCTTTTAAGCTTCTGTTCTGGTCTGCTTAATTTTTTGAAATAACTTATTTGATTAAGTGATGCTTTACCACCAACAGTTCAGCTGGCTTTCTGCTGATAACTGGATTTTCTCTCTTTGGTACTATTTTGCACTTTTTGAATCTCTTTATCGTTAGAATTAAAAAGTGTAGGTTAGATTCAGACCTTTCCTCTCCTTCCCCACTCTGGTATTCCTTTTCTAGATATGTACCTAAAACTGGGGCAGAGTGTACCCTCTGCAAGTGTGTTGATGACACGCAACTGGGAGGAGTGACAGATAGGCCAGAGGGTTGTGCTGCCATCCAGAGGGATCTCAACAGGCTAGAGAAATGTGCTGACAGAAACCTTATGAAGTTCAACGAAAGGAAGTGCAAAGTCCTGCCTCTGGGAAGGAACAAACCCTGGTGCCAGTACATGCTGAGGACCACATAGCTGGAAAGCAGCTTGGCAGGAAAGGACCTGGGGTCCTGGTGGACACCAAGCTGAACATGAATCAGCACTGTGTCAGAGAACGCTAATGGTACCACGTTGTGCATTAGGCAAAAGTTTTGCCAGCAGGTGAAGGAAAGTGATTCTTCTCTTCTGCTGAGCACTGGTGAGGTCACACCTGGAGTACTGTGTCCAGTTCTGGGCTCCTCAGTACAAGAGAGGCATGGACATACTGCAGAGAGTCCAACGAAGGGCCATGAAGCTGATGAAGACACTGGAAGATCTTTTTGAGAGAGCTGGGAGGGGGAAGGGAAGGGAAGGCAAGGCAAGGCAAGGCAAGGCAAGGCAAGGCAAGGCAAGGCAAAGGAAGGCTCATGGAGGGATCCTATTAATGCCTATAAAAACCTGAAGGAATAATGCAAAGAGGATGGAGATAAGTTCTCCAGGATAGAATCATAGAATCATAGAATGATTTGGGTTGGAAGGGACCTTACAGATCATCTAGTTCTAACACCCCTGCTGTGGGCAGGGACACCTCCCACTAGACCTGGTTGCTCAAAGCCCCATCCAGCCTGGCCTTGAACACCTCCAGGGATGGGGCATCCACGACTTCCCTGGACCACCTGTTCCAGTACCTCACCACCCTCACTGTAAAGAATTTCTTTCTAGTATCTAATCTAAATCTCCCCTCTTCCAGTTTAAAACCATTACCCCTTGTCCTGTCACTACACTTCCTGACAAAGAGTCCCTCTCCGGCTCTCCTATAGGCTCCCTTCACATACTGAAAGGCCACTAAGGTCTCCCTGGAGCCTTCTCTTCTCCAGGCTGAACAACCCCAGCTCTGTCAGCCTGTCCTCACAGGGGAGGTGCTCCATCCCTCTCATCATCTTTGTGGCCCTCCGCTGGACCCATTCCAACAGATCCATGTCCTTCCTGTGTTGAGGACTCCAAAGCCTCAGTACTCCAGGTGGGGTCTCACGAGCGCAGAGTAGAGGGGCAGAATCACCTCCCGTGACCTGCTGGCCACGCTTCTCTTGATGCAGCCCAGGATGCGATTGGCTTTCTGGGCTGTCAGTGCTCATTGCTGGGTCATGTTAAGCTTCTCATCCACCAACACCCCCAAGGCCTTCTCCTCAGGGCTGCTTTGTAGCCATTCTCCTCCCAGCTTATATTTGTGCCTGGGATTGCCATGTCCCAGGTGCAGGACCCTGTACTTGGCTTGGTTAAACTTCATGTGATTTGTACGAGCCTACCTCTCAAGCCTGTCCAGGTCCCTCTGGATGACATCCCTTCTCTCCAGTGTGTTGACCACACCACCGAGTTTGGTGTCATCAGCAAACTTGCTGAGGGTGCGCTCTATCCCACTGTCCATGTCTCCAACAAAGATGTCGAACAGCACTGGTCCCAGTACGGACCCCTGAGGAACACCACTCGTCACTGACCGCCAATTGGACATTGAGCTATTGACCACAACTCTTTGAGTGTGGCCAGCCAGCCAGCTCCTTATCCACCGAGTTGTCCATCCATCAAAACCATTAGTTTCCAATTTTGACAGTGTCGAACATTTTGCTCAAGTCCAGGTAGATGACATTTGTTGCTCTGCCCTTGTCCACCAAGTGTGTGGCAGTATCATTAAAGGCCACCAAATTTGTCAGGCGTGATTTGCCCTTGGTGAAGCCATGTTGGCTGTCTCCAATCATCTTATTTTCTATGTGCCTTAACAGAGATTCCAGGAGGATCTGCTCCATAATCTTGCCAGGCACAGAGGTGAGACTGACTGGCCTATAGTTCCCTGGGTCTTCAGATATTCCATCTGAACATCAGGAAACATTTTTTCTGCTGTGAGCATGACCATATACTGGAACAGGATGCCCAGAGAGGTCTTGGAGGTTCTTTCCTTTAGGTATTCAAAAGCTGGTACTCAGCAACTGGCTCTAGGTGTCCCTGCTTGAGCAGAGGGGTTGGGTGAGATGACTTCCAGAGGTCTGTGTGAGCCGATGCAGGCAGGACGCAG
Source organism: Calidris pygmaea (assembly GCA_003697955.1). Lineage (NCBI taxonomy): Eukaryota > Metazoa > Chordata > Aves > Charadriiformes > Scolopacidae > Calidris > Calidris pygmaea. The sequence goes on along the minus strand of QJSC01000956.1, from coordinate 106,955 downwards.
GAACAACCACAAAACCACGGATTAAGGGCAAAGGACAATTTAATGTCAATACCTCATAGATCCGGGAACCTCTGAAGCAGCACCCGGGCAGAGGCAGGCAAGCAGGGGACGCAGGCCCCACGGAGCGAGAGTCCTTATTAGCATGAGAGTCCTTGTTAGCAAGGGAGTGAGGGAGCGAGGGAGCTCCCACTTGCTGTTTGGGCCTGTATTTCAAGAATTCTGGCAGGCAGAGTTCTCTGCTCTGCTTTGATCTCTTCAGCAGCAGGGCAAGAATCCCAGGCGTGTTTGATAAGGTGCCCCTGAGTCCATCCCAGGCCTACGTTATCTAAGTGCAGATGTTCTACTTGTTGAGCACACAAAACTAAGCAACAATTAGTGTGAAAGATGTGTATTCCAGCACCCCACACGTGAGTCACTTGAGCGTATTTACAGTCTTCCTCGCTAATCTTCCGTTAGTTTCCCACAAGGTCCCTTCCAATCTCAGCCATTCTGTGATTGAGTAGTTGCAGTAGCAGTTGTAATAGCAGACATCTTTTTTGATGAAGGTACATTTATTGGCCTGGTCCATTATCTTGCTTTTCCCAACACACATTGGGATTCTAGTAATCTCCCTCCCGCCCTTCCCTTAATAGAAAAGGAAGTCTGGCTTTGTAGGGTGGTGGGGAATCATTATTAATCACAGAAGGTAAAGAAACAATTTATTTTATGCATTTCAGATTGATAAGGAGTTATTTGCTAGAAACCAAAAAACCTGGTTGTGGGGTTTTTTTCACTCTTTACTTTTACTAACTTATCTAGAAGATAGGTGTTTTTGCACAGTGTTTTGGAGGAACACCCCACAAGCTAAATACTCTGATCTATTGCTGCCTCAATAATACCATGAAATGATAGGATATCATTATGATAAGGACAGTTTAAATATATCTCATACAACAAGATTTAATTATTTATCCTTGAAATTGGTCAGATTTTACTTACCTTGTATATATCTTGAAATTAGTAATTTAAATAATCTTTTTGGATTCAAAAGACTAACTATGAACAGGAGATGGTTCAGCAACCAAAAGATTTCAAAATATAGCATTATGGCAACAGAAAGTTAATATTTTGTTTGAAATATTTATATTTTAAAATACTTCTTAGAAGTGAAGGTTGTATATGAATGTTCTGGGTTGAGAGACACAGGACTAACTTTTCTTCTAATGCTGGGGAAAACTGCACTTTTAGAAGACTTTAGTGTCTGAATTCATGAAAATATTTACTTTAAAGCCAGCTAGGCTATGCGGGATTCAAGGTCTTAATGTTTTCGAGCCTTGCCAGGTGCAGGGATGAGGAGGAGCAAGGCCTGGGCATTTGACCCAGGCTGGCCAACAGGATTATTTCATACTGTGAACATCACATTCAATATAAAATTTTGCTGCGTAGCTCCCTTTCCCTTGATGGCAGTGGTCCAGACAACTCCTTGTCCCAGTGCTGGACCCCTGAGGCCTTCCTTTACTCCCAAAGCCATTGCCCTCGCAGTGTCCAACATTTACTGTCCCTGCTGGGAGTGCACAGCTTCCTACTGATACAATTGGCTGAGTATAATTCTTGTATATCTTATAGCAGTATCGGGATTAATACTGGTTCTTTAGTACTATTGTTAATTATTTAGTCTTAGTCTATTAAATCTATTTATATTTCAACCCTTGTGTTTCTCTGTGTTCCCCAGTTCCTCTTTCTGGGTGGGGAGAGGTCATCAGGTGACAGAATAATGGTCTGAAAACAATAAATTGTTATGAGTTTTCTCAAACCATAACAATGAAGAATGAACTTCTAATATATGAAAGTAGCTTATCAACTGTGTGTAGCATGACATCACTGAAGTATTCAAAGGTATGTCAATAGAATACCCTGCAACAGGGAATGGACATCTGCTGTGAAACACGGTCCAGCAAACATCTTGGAAATTTTACAAGAAAGGTGTACTCCTCTCTGCAAGAAAATAATTTGTCAGCTAAAGAGAAAACCAAATTCTGCACAGATAAGAAAATATACCTGCAGAGAAAATAGTTAAAAGTTATTTGGCAGTAAAATGCATTTATAAAAGGCTGTTATGATAAAAGGTTCACTCAACATTTCAGAAGCAGTAATCACAAATGAGCACATAGAACTGCTACAAATACCAACTTTTCAACCACTGACCCTTTCAAATGCAATGGCGTGAAATTGTAGTCATTAGAACAACTAACATTTCATGATTATGTACCATGAAAAAATGTCAAAGAATACTGATCATAGCTTTGAACCTGCCAAAACACAAATGCAGAAACTTGCTTTTTCAGGTACGGGGTCTGTCTGAAAATGAGAGTCCAATCCTCTTCTATCTACTTCAAAAAGAGTGTACTTGATTTCTGAACAACCCAAGACTACTAAGAGAAAATAAGTCTGGAAATTATGTTGGATATATATTTTTTTTTCCTGATTCATAAAAGTGTATCATAACCTGTCTGATTATCTGTGGTTGAACAATTTGGAATTAAGAATTTCAATTGAGCAGGAGAGGCTAGAGCAGCAATTTCTGACTGAACTGCAGTGAAAGTGTGATAAGTTTGTTTTACTCTGTTAAACAGACCCTTGAAATTACTGTGTCAACAGTGAACCATTTCTCAAGATCTACAAGAGATCTCCAGTGTTCTGTGCTGGTCAGGATTCATCCTTCTCTTTTAAAATCTTTTTCTCCTTAGGCTTGGTACAATTAGAGAGAGAAATATATACCCTCAATATGTGATTCAGCTCTCGAGCTATAATGTCCCCAAAAGCAGCTATGGACTTGGTAATTAAAATCAGTTGGCATGAGGCTAGGTCTGTCCATAATTCTTTTGAGCTGCTGAGCTCTTTGCTGTTCATGGCAAGTATGAAGTTACACAAGCTGCTCAGCAAAAGGTATCCTTTTTTTCTCTCTTATTCTTTTTGAAAAGCTTTTATCTTTCCTTTCTTTTCCTCTTTTCACCTTTTTAAAAACAGTTTTAGGATTATTTCCAGTGCTAATTCTTTGATATAATGATGATGTTTTTTCTCATTACTTTATTAAAAAATAATTCTTTCCTTACAGTTTTTTTTATGTGTTTTAGTCAGTAATAAGAACATTTTTACTAGTTATAATAACACTATCTACTATATAACAGTGTATAATAACTCTATATAATACTATGTACTATACAGTATACAACTGTATACTACAAATTACAATATGGGTTTGGTCAAGCAACAGTACATATATACTTATATATTCATACAGACTATTCTGCTGAAGATGTCATAGAATCATTTCTGTGTCAAAAAAATATCTAATTAATCAGGCAGATCACTCTTATTTCTATACAGTATTTAAAGAGTTCTTTTAGATCACTGAAACAAATAAAAGCAATCTCTCAGATCAAATGCAGCTCACTTTAGTACCATGCTATGAACCACCTGTGGGAAATTAACAGAAGATTGGCAAAGAGGACTGGAAATACGCTCAAGTGACTCACGTGTGGGGTGCTGGAATACACATCTTTCACACTAATTGTTGCTTAGTTTTGTGTGCTCAACGAGTAGAACATCTGCACTTAGATAACGTAGGCCTGGGATGGACTCAGGGACAACTTATAAAACACACCTGAGATTTCTGCCCTGCTGCTGAAGAGATCAAAGCAGAGCAGAGAACTCTGCCTGCCAGAATCCTTGAAATACAGGCCCAAAGAGCAAGTGGGAGCTCTCTCACTCCCTCACTCCCTTGCTAACAAGGACTCTCTTGCTACTAAGGTCTCTCACTCCCTGGTGCCTGCATCCCCTGCTTGCCTGAGTCTGCCTGGGTGCTGCTTCAGAGGTTCCCCGATCCATGAGGTATTGAGATTAAATTTGTTCTTTGCCCTGAATCCATGGTTTTGTCATTGTTCCTGCGTCCTGTCTGCATCGACTCACACACCACCAGTGGCATCTATGATAAGCAAAGCTTATTAATTTGTCAGAGTGAGCATGTCATGTTAAATTCTGTTTGGAAAGATACATTTTTGTAGCAAAGTAATTGATCTTATCAGGAAGAATTTGTGAAATTGACAATTCCATGATTAATAATTATAGTAAATGATAATGATATCAATTATATCAATTGATAATTATATGTATTTGGGGAAGGACACTTTATCAGGGAATGTAGTGATAGGAAAAGGGGTAATGGTTTTAAATTGAAAGAGAGGAAATATAGATTAGATACGAGGAAGAAATTCTTTACTGTGAGGGTGGTGAGGCACTGGAACAGGTTGACCAGAGAAGTTGCAGATGCCCCATCCCTGGAGGTGTTCAAGGCCAGGCTGGATGGATCTTTGAGCAACCTGGTCTAGTGGGAGGTGTCCCTGCCCATGGCATGGGGGTTGGAACTCGATGATCTTTAAGGTCCCTTCCAACTCTAACCATTCTATGATCCCATGATTCTATATGTTTATTGAAACTTGGCATAAAAATGCATGTAAAATGTTCTATTTTGTATAGACTTAATGCTATAGCCTAAACAAAGCTGTAAAATAACTTTTCAAACTAACACCAATTTTCATCAGGATCATGAGTATACAAAGCTATTACAGAATAACACAGATCACAGAATGATATGGGGTTGGAAGGGACCTCTGGATATCATCTGCTCTAACCCCCCTGCCAAAGCAGGCCCACCTAGAGAGGTTGCACAGGAACGTGTCCAGGCAGGTTTTGAATGTCTCCAGAGAAGGAGTCTGATTTTTCCTCTGAATTATAGTAGACCATAGATAATGATTCAAAAACAATATATAGCCTGCCATTCACTAATTAAGCTTTTTTTTTTATTCTGTTTTTTGTAGAACCATCATATCACCTGGAATGTTTTAACTTTAATTTTACTCTTTCGGCTGAGCCAGAGTGGTAATTTTAACAAGTAACAGATTAATGGTTTTCTTTTTTTCCTCTGGAGGACTTTTGCCAAGAGCTTATACTAATACAGGTCAAACTTTGAGCTAAAATAACTTAATGGTATCCTTTTAAGGAAGGATGGTAGTGTTTCTTTTGTTTTGCTAATGATATTACATAGTAGCATATTACTGAAAGGTAGGAAAATCTGCAGAGATTAAGAGTATTATTCATATTCACATTTCACTATGAAATTGGGCCTTCTCTTTAAGCAAAAACCTTTCTGCCAATCTGCTCTATTTCAATGCCTAGGGGAAAAACTGTATCTGTCAAAAAAGTTTCCTAATACAGCTTAAATCAAATGTCAGGATGAAGTTTGTATATATTCTCTTTAGGGACATATCTTTTTGAATGTGTTTAATACTCAGAGGAGATTTACAAATAAATAGTTAAAAGAAAATTGTATCTATTTTGCTCAGCCAGCAGTCTGAAACTCAGAAAGTGCTCCTTGGTGTGAATAAACTGTATTTGAAAATAAAATTTTACTTCATAATTGGGATATCTGAGTCTCCCACTTGTGGGAGCCATATTGCTGACAAGATATTGGTAGAATGATGCCCTGTGTCACATTCCATTGAAAAAAATAGCTGGTTTTAATATTGCACTGCCATATTAGTAGCTGTTAGTTTTGAATTTCCTTCTCTGCATAGCTAACTGGTGAGAGGAGCACAGCCTTATGTGCACAGAACAAAGGGACACATTTTAATTATGACAGCTAAATGATAGATATGAATAATTTATACTAAGGTATGAGTATCAGTTTAAAAAGATCAATTTTTGCAAATAATATTATTTTGACCCTTGTATATGGGTAAACAGAAATCAAATCTTGATGTAATTACAGGTTTACCAAGTGTCCCAGTATTTTGTTGTAGAGGGTAGATTTACATAGCATGTTTTAAATAAATGTCTGCAATCTTTGACCTTCTAGCATAACGCAGACCCCAAACAAATCAATGTTAATTCTTGACAGGGTTTATTAACTCAGTCTTGGCACCAAATTATTGTGGTCAGGTAGGTTTAATCTGGCTTTGAAACTTAGGCAGAGCAAGCTCACGTGTCCTGAAAATACTATATTGTCGTACTTTGTCAGGGTAAACTTTGATCCTTATTATTATTATTTAAAATGTATATTGATATATAATGTTAGAATGTATCCTGTTAGAAAAATTGTGCTGTATTTTTTCTAGAGGTGAGCGTGTGTCAGGTAGCTTATAACTCTCGCTATCTAGGTATTTATGATAAGAACAGTCTTAAGGCTAATATTAACACTACGAATCAGTGTTTTTTTCTTCTACTTCGAGTTTGGAAGGTGGTAGTTTTGGGTAATTATGTCCTGCTTAGGCTGATATTTCATAAAAGGTTCTTAGGACAGAGGCCATAGAAGGCAACATGAGTCCTGCAATGAGAAGTCCAAAGAACTTTTAAAAGTTGTGTACACATGTACTGCCATTTCTATGGATACCTATGACTAATTAAGTTCAATATGCCTCAGTATTATTAGCCTTGTTTAAAAAAAACAATTGTCATCATAATAATGGTGTTCAGGACTGTCTTTTGTTATGCCATTGTTGAGGAATTATAGTATGTTAAGTTTCCATACCCTACAATTTTCCTTCAGGAGACTGTATATTTCAGTAGTTATCCTTTCTGTGTCTCCTTGTTTTTGGGTTTGGTTTTGTTTTGTAAGCGTTTTTTGTTGGTTGTTGTTTTGGGTTTTTTATTTGTTTGCTTTTCCCTGCAAACGCTTTCATCTAAAGGCTAGAATAGTAGAATCATGAATAAGGTCAGTGCAAGATGATGAGGAATTATTATCTGAACACCTTTACCAGCTGCACACTCATTCTCCTGTGACAAGGTGACCCACTTATTGGATGAGGAAAAAGTTACCTAGACTTCAGTAAAGCCTTTGACACCGTTTCCCACAGCATTTTCCTGGAGAAACTGACTGCTTATGATTTGGATTTGGTAAAAAACTGGCTGGATGGCTGGGCCAAAGAGTTCTGGTAAATGGAGTTAAATCCAGTCATCGTCTGGTCACAAGTGATGTTCTCCAGGGCTCAGTATTGGGGCCAATTCTGTTTAATATCTTTATCAATGACTTGGATGGGGAGATCAAGTGCACTCTCAGTAAGTTTGCAGATGACACCAAATCAGACAGGAGTGTTGATCTGCTTGAGGGTAGTATGGCTCTACAGGGGGATCTGGACAGGCTGGATCAATGGTCCAAAGGTATGAGGTTCAACAAGGTCTAGTGCTGGGTCTTGCACTTGGGTCACAACCACCCCATGCAATGATGCAAGCTTGGGGAAGAGTGACTGGAGACATATCTGGTGGAAAAGGACCTCGGGGGTATTGGTCGATAGCCAGCTGAATATGTGCCCAAGTGGCCAAGAAGGCCAACAGCATCCTGGCTTATGACAGAAAAACTGTGACCAGCAGGACTAGGGAAGTGATTGTCCCCCTGTACTCAGCACTGGTGAGACTAGTGAGGGGCCTGGAGAACAGTCCTACAAGGAATGACTGAGGGAACTGGGGTTGTTTAACCTGGAGAAAAGGAGGCTGAGGGGAGACCTTATCACTCTCTACAACTACCTGAATGGACGTTGTAGTGAGGTGGGGGTCAGTCTCTTCTCCCAAGTAGCAATCAATAAGACAAGTTGCACCAGGGGAGGTTTAGGATGAATATTAGGAAAAAGTTCTTCATCAAAAGAACTGTCAAGCATTGGAACAGGCTGCCCAGGGAAGTGGTTGAGTCACCATCCCTGAAAGTATTTAAAAGATGCTTAGATGTGGCTTAGTGGTGAACTTGGTTTAGTGGTGAACTTGGCAGTGTTAGGTTTGTGGTTGGACTCAATGATCTTAAAGGTCATTTCCAACCTAAATGAGTCTATGATTCTAATATGAAAGGGCCCCTATATAGCTAGTTAACAAGGCCTCGGAAACATAAGGTTTCATGCGAGCTTCCCGCTGAGTATGTCATGGATGTTCCAGTTTCTGAGCGATCCCACTAATAGTTTGGGAGGGGGTTGGAAGCCACGACCCACAAGCCTGCCAAAGAACCTTCCAGCACTTCCATAGTATGGAGGATTGAACTCCTGAGTGCTGTTGAACTTATTAGTGTAGCCAGGAGTCTTTGGTATTTCTGTATTCTGCTATGATTGCTAGTATGTTTACTTCTGTGCTCTCCCCTTTCCTCACCCAGATGTTTGATGGTTTTGTTGGTAGGTTTTTTTGTTGTTGTTTTATTTGTTGAGTCCCTTATCTATCCCCCCAGATAAGGCACATGGACTATTTTTACTTCATTTACTGTTTATACTATTCACTTATTTTAGTCTCCTCTTTTAAGTCTTGCTTGCTGTTGGATTGTAGCTACTTGTTCACCTCTTTCTGCTAGAGGAAGACTAAGTAACTAAAGCCACAGTGAGTAATATGTTGGATTTATTTTAAGCAATTAACCCTCATCTAAAGAATTAGGCTTATTAGGCTTAAGGCTCTCTGCCTAAGGAACTCTGCCTAATATACTTAATTCCTTCATTCTGGTGATCAGTGCAGTCTGTCCGGTGTAGGATAGACATAAGCTGAAGAAGCTAACAGCCTCGAGTAAGAACGCAGCTAGGAAAAAAGCGATCCTTTGTTGTGTGAAATACTTGCATCAGTAAAGTGATTTGGACTACTACAGGATTGAAGCCTTCTTTGATTTTAGTTATCTAAAGACATAATCTTGAATCCTTGTAGCAAAAATCTGATTGTTTATAGCTCTCATTTAACTTTGGGAATGCAGAGTACTTTGCAAGAAAAACAAGAGAGCAAGACATTGAGGTCTTTGGATGTTTGTTCCTTCATTCCTTGTATAATTTTTGTTCTTCACAGTGGTAAGCATAGTTTTCCACACTCAATATTGTCCATGAACAGAACATCAGTATTCTATCAGACAAGCTGTTGCAAAAAGGAAAGTAATGCCATGGCTTGAACAAGCATATACTTATGAGGGGATTTTGTAGCACTGCTGGTATAGGCTCTGGAGTACATATATATATTTGTAAGTAGTAAAGATGGCTCATTTGACTTCTTTTATAAGAACTTATACACATACTTGTCACAGACTTGTCCTCACGTTATTGCAAAGGGGTTGGAAGGGACCATCTGAGATCATCTAGTCCAAGTCCCCTGCCAAAGCTGATTCACCTAGAGCAGTACTTGAAAATTTTGACAGTTTTAATTAGTGTGTAGATAATTCCCGTTCTTTAAAATAAGCATGGTATAAATAATTAGTGAGATATAAATAATTCAAGTAGAAGAGTCATTGGGGGCCTCCTAGATATCCTAATCTATCAGCAATTGGGAACATTAATATTAGGCATTCCAGCCATCTTTCTAATAAGAGTATTAAATATGCAGCCAGGTCCAAAAGATGAAAGTAGAGATCTGACCTCCATTCAGCAACATAAATAATTAATCTATCTGTCTATCTATCTACCTATCATCAATCCATTCAACTCAATTCTTCAGCTCTTTTGTAGAAAGAGAAAACTTGACTCAGTGAATTAAAGAAGTCTGTAACTAGAACCATGCAGCTTGAAAAAACCTTCCTTGATCACACTTGATCTTTTTAGGGGAGTCATCATTTATTTTTTCCTTGTACTTGTGCTGATTTCCACTCTTAACTTTTGGCTATCAGGGTTGAAAAGGTAGTTTGATACCCTGATTATTTTGTTTACTCTAGTGTTATATACAAATGCTTTGTTTTGCTTTTGTTGTCTCAATGTTAGAAAGAACATTCAGTGAGAACATCACATTCTGCATAAGGTGCTTCACAAATATTCACAGACAGGGTTTTTTTAAAGAAGTCCTTATTTATTTGCATCTTTGAATAGGGTAATGCTCATGTGAGGAATCAATAATGCTCATGTGAGGAATCAAATCTGTTGAACAGGGCAGCTGGTTGCTATCTGGCTGCTTTCAACAGTATCTTCACACGAATCAGCTGAGACTTTCCAAACTGTTCTAATGAATCTAGATGGTTGATGGTCCTATGTGATCACTTTAGAAAATGCATGATCATTCTCTGAGTATTATCTTAAATGGTGTACAAAACATTTCTTGTCTGTCCTCACTATATAGAAAAGACTGCTATGTGACCAAACCTGCATAAACAGGAACAGTTTACACTATTTTATGTTATTTATATATCTTTCAGTCAATTCTACGTCAAGAATTGGTAGAGTCTCTGAAACTGCTAGATTGCCCACCCAAGAGAACCAGCACAATTAAGTGCACAAATAGCACCTACCAATTGGCCTGTGCGCAGCATTGGGGAATGTCTGGGACTGTTCAAAACTCCCACTTTCTGCACCAGAAACATCAAATGTTTTGTTTGACAGTGTCTGGGAGCTCAGTCAATCATTTTATCTCAAGTCAGTTTGCTGTTTCAAATCGGTGCATTGTCTCATCTATGCAGAGACTATCTGGGGAGTTTCTAGACAGCACAGGGAACTGATGACCAAGAGCACCATGGCTGCATGCAGGAACCACCCCTCATACCCAGCCAAACAACTGTTACAGCTGTAGGAAAAACTTTAATTTCATCCTTATTTCACAATTATAACTTAAATTCCATGCTGACACAAGTCCACAGATTACTTGGACAGGTGTGTACACATAGAGAAGCTAAAAATAATGTTCAGGGCTACTTATTGGAAAGGGAAGATGAGTCTTTCAATGCTTTGCAACTCTCATTCTGGTTTCTGTCCTAGAGAGCATGAAAATCATAAAGCTAGAAATCACTATCCAACTACATGCATTTATCACTATGCCAGTTCACTTCAGGAATATATTTATATTTGTGTTTTAAATTGTGAAGGTTTACTTTGGGGTTTTTGACATGTCTTAGTATTTATATATACTCTTACTGGGCTTCTCAGTTCAGGTCCTGTTCAGATTGCAGGTTGCATTAGTACTTCTACTCCCATTATCATGGCAAACTTTGTCTAAATATGAATAATTTGAAAAACAAAACAAAACCAAAAAACCCAGATAGTTTTATATAAATTGTATTAATTATATTCTGTATTCCATTTTTTTATGTGTAATTAAATACACTTGGGAAAAGACTCATTTTTATTGTTCCTACACATGCTTTTTCATGATAATTTTTTCTATTGTAGAACTAATTAAATATCATTCTGAAATTCTCTCCTTTAAATGTAATTACATTTTAATGAAATGTATACATATTTCTCACTATTATTGGTTAACACTCAGCTACTTTTTCTATTTCTTTCTTTTCCACTTATTGCTACAATTACACTTTGCACTTAGATAATGTTATTAACATGGGAATCTTGGCAGAGGCAAGAACAGTGCAGTCTGTTTCATACAGATTGGATAATCACAAGGTACTATATCCTAGATTTCAAGAAACAGGTCTCAGATTTTTTTTACCCTGAAATTTTGATGTCTGGCTTAGCACACTTCACCTTTATTTGCCTGAGTATTTACATGTTGTGCACTTCTCAAATATGAAAATTGGAAATATTAATTCAATAACCACAGCAAAGAGATGTCTTTCTTAAAGAGGAGGAATCTAGAAGAATTTTCTAAGGTCAGGAATCTGATTTGGCATCTGATTTCCTTAATTCCCTGGTCCCCTTCACCGCAAAGAAACTGTCTTAAATACAGCCCTATGTGGCTTGACATTGGAAGTGAATATGAGACATCACTTTCCTGACTGCTAGAACTTTCCTTCTGATCGCTCTTGAGAGCACTGTCTCATGTGGTTACGGTTAGCCTGTCAAGCCTACAAATGGGGATTACTTCGAGCTGTAATTCATTACAAAAAGTTTGATGGTATGATCTTTCTACAGTTTCTTCTCTAAACTCTAAAAGACTAAGAAGTCAGGGGAGTCAGAACATACAAAGGCAGGGCAAGTGATAGAGGTAATTCAAAAAGATAGACAAATATTAGGAGATAGAAGCAATTAAATGGACAATGATGGTGTAAGCCACATCTTCTTAGCTTACTTTTCTAAAAATCTATATCACTCCATGAATTCACTGGATATTACATAGCTGACAGGTGAAATTAGGATAGATGTTGTGTGCTCAGCTTCCACTCAAAGCTACTTATGAATAACCTAATCAAATCTACATGTGTGGAAACAAGATAAGGATTGTGTTTCTATTACCTTCTGGGCAACAAAGGGGTGCAATATGTGAGTGAAACATCAATCCAATGTAATAACATTTTATGTTCATTTTATAGTCCCTTTGTGCAGATACAAGTATAAAAGTACAGAAGAGATTTCTGAAGTTCTTTCTAAGAAGTGGAGTGTTCTCAAATCTGTCTGCCTCTCCTGAAATCATGTCACCTCCAAATCTGTATAAAAAGTAGTTGACTTTTGCCAATGCTTTGTGTAGACATGTTAGTTCCTCTTCTGTTTGGATGTTTAACTATTTATGACTAACAGCATATGGATGTTGGATTGATGTATTGACATTGTTTACTATACAGTATACACAAATACTGTCCCTTATGGAGGAAGGGTGTGCGAATGGGTTGAAGAGTGAGTCACATGTGAGGTCACATATGCAAAACCTGTTAGGTGAATTAGCAATCTTAGAATGATGTAAGGTCGATTATTTTGGATGGGTCCTTCATTATTAATGTAGAAGATGTGCATGAAAATAATCTTTGTCATCTAAGCATCACAGTTTGGCTTTATACATTTAATCAAAAAGATTCTGAATTTTGTGCAGCAGTGTTTTGTTACTGGAGTTGGCTCCTGCACCTTCTTTTCAAAGATCTTATCTGAAAATGAGAAGCTCAAATGTTTTTGGTAACCAGCCAGAAAAATAATGGCTTCATAATAAAGATTTCTCAGTGCAGGTTATGCTGTGTTTGAAAGGGTGTGGGAAGCATGAACTACCTCATTTAATAATAAGATAATAATTATTTCATTAATCTATGAAGATAATGGCACAGATTCATAACTGTTCTTATATGCATGGCTGGAAAGAATGCTCTTTTTGAAAAGTAGTGTAATGGCAAAAAGAAGCAACACTTCTTCACACTTGAAGTTACTTGGTATAACATAACACAAAATCTTAGAGTGAGCTGTGTAGTTCCCTGCTAGAAACAAATTCCATATTTCTAATTTTGCTGAATACAACAGAGGAAGAAAAATCTCAGTCTTTTACGGCCGTGATATAGAATTATATTAATTCTTTATGTCTCAGACTGTCAGACTCTTTAAAATTTAATAATCAGAAATGTAGATGAGCAGTTGAAGGCTATTATTCCTGAACAGCAATACTGAACACCCAGTAAAATGTGTTCTAAAGTTACCAAGAGATTATTTTCTGTCGGCTTATGAAAGAAGCATTTGTTATTTCCCAGTCTGTACTNTATATATATATATAATATATAATCAGAAAAATCTCTAACCAGACTCTTTTTTTTGCCAGGCCAAAACCAAACTGTTGAAGCCTTCTATTTTAAAATGTTATCCAGAGCAAGGGATGATCTCATACAAATAGCAGAAACCAGTTTTGAAACTGTAAACATTATTCCAGACTAGATTTCCTAATGTTTTAGAGTAGATTATTCTAAAACTGTGTCATTTCTTCTATACATGTATAGTCATAGAGGTACCAGTAGACTTACAGTTGCCAAGATCTGGAATAACACTGCAGCCAGTTTTCTCCCTCAACAAGTACATTAAATGTGCATAGAGGATTCATAAAAAGTTCTTGTGGAGTTCTTTTCATTATAATTCTAATGTGATCTGAGGACATAGCATGTTACCTTGGCTGAAGTAAGGTGTATTACCAGACTGTCTATTCATACAAGTTGTATACGCACCACATCAAGTAAACTAGGGTAGAAAGCTGCAGTTTATTACTCAGCAAGAGCATTTGTGTCTATACACAGAGTGAATAAGTTTAGCAGCTCATTCTCCTTGTAATATGTAACAAGTTACATGGTTAGCTTACTAGGAGCTGCAGCATACACTTAACAAAAAGAGAAATAGTTCCCAGCATTTGATGAACAATATTTTGTGCAAAAGTTTCTTCCTCTTCAAAAGCTCCCCAAGGGAAAAAGATACTGGTAATTTACTTTTATTGTAACAGACCTCACTTGGAAGTAAACATGTGAGGAGGATGACAGAAGATAGATAAGGCAAATTTCCTTTCTGTGCCTCCTGGTTTTAAATCCAAAGAAAACACCAATGATGCAACTTTTCATGCTGTGCCTTGCGAATTCATTTGGTTGGGTGCATTTAAGGCATATTTTGGTACATTTAGAGAGCTTGCTCAAAACAGTAGAAGGTGCTGCACTTGTATTGGGCTGTTACACATCATATAGACTAGCACGTGCTGGGGCATTTACCATGAACACACCCTTTGAGAAGAAATTCAGGTGAGAACGTAAGTGAGAAGATCTGGAGAAAAGGCAACTGTGTTGTGCATGAAGATCATGCTGCTGTGCTCAGTGTTGATACACTGTTGCCTTTTGATCCCAGCTCACTCATTTTCCGCCAAATTTTACTTCAGTATGTCTTGCAGTCTTTCCTGTTTCAGTGCTCACCATGCCCCGCTGAATGTAACCATACAGGATAAAAATATGCAAAGAAACCTTCATCTTTCTCATGTTTTAATGAGAAACGTTTGTTTCTCATGTTTTAATACCTGATATAAAGAAAGCATCACTGCTACTGAAAACAATGCCATTTTAAATTCCAAAAAAACTTCAACCACTGTAGAATTTACCTCTCCATTACGCATCTCAGAAGCCTGAGACCCTCTCATCCCTGGCTTCTCCCCTCAGGCAAATATTCTTTTTCATGCTTCCACTAAGATGCAGGATCAACAAAGTACAACATGCCTCACATCCTTCACACTGATCCAGCCCCAGGAAATACGAGTCATCAATTTTAACCTTGCTTTGACAGCTGCAGTGTAGGTCAACAGTATCCTACTTCATCAGCAATCACAATGAAAAGCTGCCTTGCTAAAGGCCAGCAAGTTCAGCAGTTCACTTCCAAAGCAACACCCACCACTGCTCCAATAGAAGTTTTCCAGATTTCAGGCCTATACTAGCTTTTTGATTTCAAGTTGTAAACCCTCTCAGGACCAAGAAAGGCTGTAAAGACTTGTATGCATCGGAAACTCTTTTCCTGCAGTTTACAGGCTGATTCTGATGCTTGAACCCAGGAATCACTAGCAGCTTGCCAGATGCTGCTGAACCTTACATTGCTATGCTGGTCTGAAAGGCTCTCCACTCAAGATCCCTGACACCATTTTCCCTCCAAGACCAATCTGTCATAACAAGGCATGCCTATTGTGTTTCCTAAAGTGCCACAGAGAGATGAAAGAAAGTGAGTTATTTTATTAATGTATTTATATAATTATTGTTGGAAAAACTTTGAATACAACACGTAATTTTTCTGCAGTGACTGAATTCACCTGGGAAGGAGCCAATCTATGTTATATATTTAATTTCTCTACACACACAGACTTTTTTTTTTTCACTAGAATCACTGCAATATTAAAAAAAAGGAAGAGGTGGGGCTTTACAAATAACTGCTTTTCTCCTGGCCTTTAGGAAAAATAATAATACATTGTTTATTAGATATCTGGCCAGGACTATGTTCAAGTGAGGAAGTTCATTGTGCCTGTGAATACAAATAGCATTTTAATTTTTATTAAGTAGAAGAGTTATATTTACACTGATTGTTAGCACAAAGCTGAATACTAGTTTTTGTTCATTAAGTTAGAACCTGAAAAACTTTTGCAACCTCTAGGATCAGTGTGGCATTTTACATTTTACTCTAGATTTACATGTAATATATGTGCAACTGTAATATAAAGAATAGGTAATTTCAAGTATTTTTGTTTCTCAGTGATAGTAAGTTTATTTTCAGTTTTCGTATGTTACTGTTGCCTTTTTCAAGTTTTCTGGTAGACAACTATTCTTAGCTTCATCAGTACTTAGCTCCCATTTCACAACCGGTCAAATGGCTATTCAAGCAGAACACCCCCCACAATCTCCATCTCCCTGCAGACTGAAAATTATCTTACTCGTAGTTATGTCTCCCCATGGGATGGGGACAGTCCCTGCTTCAATGATTGCTGAAAAAGCTGCCATCACTGAAATGAGTCACTAGTGGTCACTGAAAAAAATAATATAATGTAATGCCAGTAATCTCTACTTCAAATGAGTTCAATAAATTTTGCCTGTTTCCACACACCCCACTGCTGGCTTCACTATACACTTCATAATCTAGTTATGAAACCAGTACTCAAGCGCTTGAGCCACATGTTTTGAAGCCACAAGACAGGATTCCTTTCATCTAACTTTAGACATTTACAATATAGACTTCTACATATGAGGCAGTTATCCTAGACTTCCTTTATACTGGAGACGGTTAATCATTTAGAGATATGATTCATCTGACCTATGTTAGACGTCTGTTTTAGGATAAATCTACAGCTGCTCAGATTAATCCTATCTAATGTGACTTTGTCATAGAGCAGTAAGACTATTAGAGACTTAGGAATAAATGTAAATATTACTAATGATTTTTCTGCAAGCCTCCTTTGATGGAATACAGAAAATTAGAACTTTTAATGTCTTTTCTGACAGAATATGGTAATACTAGAAAAAGGCACAGATAAAACTCTTTGGGTTAATCAGGGTTCTCCATGCAGTATAGGATCCAGTGACTTATTAAATATTTTTAATTTCTTCTTGACTTACTCCTAATAAGAAATATAAAAATATTATTAAGAAGAATTGGATTTTTTTTAAAAGGCAGATTCAATACAGATAAGTAGGAACATTCGGTTATGTTTAACCTTCCTTATGAGTGGTTTGACTAGATGATCTGACCTCTTAATCAAGTATGTTATGATTCTGATGAGTTGATGTCTATGCTTCTTAAATATTCATGTCAAAAATTTATAGAACTGAAGGATTTCTTCCACTGATATCTTAAAATGGTAATTCTGATGCTATAAGTATTTTGATATGGTAGCATTATTTCCCTGCTACTTCCCACTAAATCTAAGATTTCTTTGTAGTGAACAAAATGATATCATATATCAACTTCATTTAAAAAAAAATGGAAGCAAACCATTAAATTGGTATTTAACTAGACAACAACTCAATTTTTCTAGGATTAGGAAACAATAGAAATCTGTTATGATACAACACATGCACTTTATGCAACCCCTGCTTTCTAACAGTAGTTGCCATAACTACAAAAATACTTCTTGTATATGCTTCCTGCTTCAGCTTTTTACACAGCAGGCAGAAATATCTGTTACATGTGAAAAAATACGAGCTGCTACAAATGCTTTAAAAAGCTACATGATGTTATATTTTGCTCTACCACATGTGATAAAGAAGGGATGAACACAGGTGAATGAATACTATCAATTACTTAGGGCTCACATGAACACAGAGTTTTAGGTAAGCATCCTCTGTATTCTAGTCAATCCATTTTAAAAGTCAGGCCACTGAGTCTACTGTTTATCCTGGGGGTATGAATGTCTAAAGACAATAGTTTTCCTCAAGGCTATTGGTCTAATGGTCTGTTCCTGTGTCAGTATGTACACGGCTGATCCTGGAAGCCTTTGTGAGGTGATCACTTCAGCCCCTTCTACAACCTTTCCCACAAGTGCTCTAGCTCTCTCATTGTGCAATAATCTTTGAAATAACTGAATGCACATTTTCACTAATAAGTTCTAAAATAAAAAGATGTCTGCAGACATCACTATTACCGTTCTGTCTCCAGCTGGGGCTGGGAGAGACAATTAACCTACATGTTGAACTCCAAAAGAGATATTAAAGATGTGATTCTCAGTTAGAGATGGAATTCTATCTGCAATATAGAGCAAGATGACTGGGAAAAATGGAGCTCAAGGTATGTTTTTCTCCAACATATTTGCTGTTAGGCTGGTTTTTGGTACTTGGTACACAGAACATTAGATTTTGTACACCCTTTTTTGAATACTTAGCTATTCTGACTACATAGGAAGCCAGACATTCTGCTTAGCCTCCAAGTCTTATTAGATACCTATATGTGTATAAATGACACGCCAAAAGATGTTGAATTTTTTTAATCTTTTTGTAGACATTGTTGTGCTTAACTTATCATCTCTTGAAGATTCTTCTGGCTTTGTTCAGTATTCTGTGAAAAGTATAAGGCAAGATCCTGTAGAGGAAGAGAAGCTCTCCACATTATTATATTACTAATAATTGTGTGTATGGGAGAAGAGAGAAGACAGTGGTGTGTGTGCAGGAAGTCTTAGCAGCAGAATTTTCTAACTTGTGTATTTGTCTTCGTAAATATAACAAACTACTGTCTTCCCTTCATTGAACTGCTACTCCTTGCTACAACTAAATCCATTGTGTATAGTGCATTTGGCATATGTTACACAATGTTTCATGTTCTCTTTGCCCTTAAACTGTTTTTTCCCAGTTATCAAGTCTGTATTTCTTTAGCTATGAATAATTGACCTTTGGTGACCTGTTTATAGACGAGTGGATAGCAACTTATTACTAGCATCTACTTTAAAATTATAGTTATGTCACCCAGTTATACAAATCTAAGCAAAAATATAGCAAATTAAGTAATAACCACGTTTGATATGTTGGTGTTTTGGTGTTTTTTTTTGGGGGGGTTGTTGCTTGGTTTTGTTGGGGTTTGTTTATTTGTTTGTTGTTATTACAGCTAAATAAGCCAAATTAAAGCTCCAGAAAAACTAACACGTGTTCAGACAAAGGGTGAAAAGTCTTTTCTTCAGAGCTTTGCCAAGTTAATATGGTGACTCTGGCTTTTTACTAGCGGTGACACTTATTTATGTATTAGTCTGCAGAATATACTCTGAAAGTTTATTTTACGGGTTTGTTGTGGTTTGTTTGTTTGTTTGTAATATAGAATATTTCTCTTGGAATTTTAATGAAGGGAGGAATAATGAGGAGTTTTTACTCAAAGATAGTATTGCCCACCACTTGACAACGGCGGGTTTCATAAGGAATTGTAACTCACTGGTTACAAAAGTTTATAAACAGGACAACACTTTAAAAAAAATCCTCAAAATAATTTGTAATATAGGGTAGAAATACCAGGAAAAGAAAAATTAGCCGCATAAAAATAGAAAAAGATAACAAAAAAGTTTTGAGATGCATGCAGCAAGGCTGTCTTCCCCATTTCTTCTTCACTGCTTACCACTCAGCTTGTTCTTCTGAATCACAAATACACACAACTTATAAATTACTGTTGATTTAGTCAGTTACAAACTGCATAACTTCCCAAGGTCTGCACATTTATGTAGTTTATGTAGGCACATTAGGTACTTTGGCAGGATGACTTCTGTAAGGGCTTTGCTACCCATTGGCCAGTAGAGAGTCAAAGGTCTTTGCTTGAAAGCAGTTCACCCTGAAGGGATTTTGTCTGAGGTATGTGATTTTCTATATCCAAGGAAGAAAATCCCAGCTAAAAAACTGTAAAGTTTTCACAAGGAACTTAGAGAAATGCAACTTTCAGTTCTCATTTCATGACAGAGGAGAGAATGTAGCTTCATAAAATTAATCTTTTACTGCTTTTTCCTTCACTGTATACTAGAGCTATCAAATTCTGGGATAAAAGGGTTAAAGGATTTTCATTTCTTTTTCTTAAAGTGTCAGCATGTTCCATATTTCTTCCTCCCACAGAAGAGAACAGTTCTCTAGACTGAGTCAAATTTTATTTGAGCATTCAGCAAAGTAAATGATTACTTTGGATAACGTTTTAGCATGATAAGATGTCAGCTAATAGACTTGATTAAAACTGAGTCAGCAAATAGTTTTGCTTTTTTCTTTAACAGAACTTGAGTACATAGAAATGGCTATAAAATGCTGAGAATGGATGGCAAAAACATGTCTATTTTTGTCAATGTGTAAAAATCCAAGTCAGGAAGAAATCCCTCCTGCCTTATGGGCTGAAGCGTTTTAATGGCTTATAATAAGATTAAAAGTTTGTTTCAGAAATAACTTTTGTCTCATAAATAGCAAAAAATTTCAAAATGTGTATGGCTAGTCTCAAACTAACCCTGTTTTCTTCCCACCAAATGAAAAGTATGCAATATTTGTGCATCTGTATGTGAGGTGATTGCATCTGATATTTTTCTTGCTAATGAGAGTCAATCCTTAGAACTTAAAACCACCAATTTCTGTAGCATTTCATCTTTTCTCTATAGACACATTAGAAACAGCTACAACTGAAACAAAAATCTGCATACTCAGGAAAACCAAGGTCTTCAGGAAAGAGGAACTTTCCTTTGTTACAGTGGAATAGATCATTGTTCTTCAAGATCCTGATCTTGAATAGACCTCTCTGTACTTGGCTATCTGCAAAAGGTTGCAAGGATGTAGTCACTGTCATGCCACTCTGCTTAAGGGACTACACTGCAACAAGGACCAAAACCTGAAATGCAGCAGTGGAAGTACACACAAGTATGGTATTGTTCTCTTAGGCTGACAAAGAAAAAAAAAAAAACACAGAAAGGGGTTAATTTACTAAAGATCAATTTTAAATTACAATAATACATAATGCACATATCTTTTGCCACCATTTCCTCATCAACTTTTTTCACTCAGTCCTTCACATGAATGCTTCATGAATTTTTAGGAATGTGAAAGTATGGGAACAGTCTTTTCCAGCAACTGAGTAAAACAGTCATCAGTAAAATGAAAGGCTGGAATAAATTACAGTTGAATTAGTTCATAAGTTGATAAAAATGTACTTAGAGAGTAGTTATTAGTAGATCCTTCCCCAGCTCTAGTTAAGTACCACCAGTGCTTGCCCAGGTACTGGTGAGTTCAGTCCAATTCATTAATGACATGGAACAAAACACCACACTTTCATTTTAGAGCAATTCAGGTGAGACAGCTTTAAGCTCTTCAGAGAACAAAAACTGGATTCAGAGAGGTCCTGAGCAGTTGGAGCAATGGTCTGAAATGAGCAGGACAGGATTTTGGGGAAGCAAGAGCAAAATGCTGCAGTTAGTACAGCAGTCAGTCAGACCCACACAACTCAAGAAACCAGCATGCCAGCAGTTTTAAAGGAAAAAAAACCCACAACAGCTGAGGGACATATTGAACAGCAGACATATGTATCAATGATAAAAATTCCCAGAAATAAAGCAATTTGAGAAGCAGTCTGAGAAAATTGTCAGGACCTTAATGACCTTGCTCAGTGCTCCCAGCACATCCTTCCACCTTGCCCACAGCCCAGGACCCCATGTCAGCCCCCCAGGACCATCAGCCCCTGCCTCAGTGATGCCACAGAATGGCAGGTCTCTAGCTCCCCACAGCCCTGCCCTTCCTGGCCATGGGTCCCACCATGCCAGATCCACCTGCAGGCCAATGTCCCAGCATGGTTTCAGAGCATCCCTGTTACCCAGGGAGATTCTCAATGCTCAGGGCTGGAGTTGCTATGGTGCCCCCAGCTGCCCTGCTCCTGGCTGAGGGGTGGTAAAAAAATTCTGGTTCATACAAAATTTTTCACCTAACTATTCCACTGAGATACGTAACTTTTTTTGTATTTTTTAAAAGAAGAAAAATATGGTTAGTATAGATATATGTCTTGTTTGACATAAGCTAATATCTTAAATTTATGTCCTTCTACAATAATAAATGCAAACTGAAACTTATGACCTATTTTCAGATTCATTTTAATCAGTATTTCAACAAGGAGCAATATCAGATAACATAGTAACAGTAACGTTTTTTTTTAAAAATTACATTAAGCAATGTTCACTATAAATTCTCCAAATTTGAAGGCTAATTTAGTGTGATATCTGTCATATAGGCTGTTTTTGAATGGAATTCTGAAACTCATTATTTATATAGACTAGGAATTGCGCTGTCAATTTTTTGCTAGCCAGAATGTTTTTTGCTAGTAGAATGGTGCCCAAAATAGGGTCTTTATATGAGTTATTTTTGTTTTCAATAACTTCTAAGTTCTTATATTAGTGGCTGGACTTATGCCTCAAACATTCCTTAGAAGATATTCTCTTTCACATTGTGTTTCACAATGTGTATCCCACATTCACTTCCATTATCCTGCATTCCCACCCTTGCTTTGTGATTTATTTATTTATTTTTCTCAAAATGGATATTAAATTGTATTGCACTTTTAAATATTTTTGAAATTATTTTTTTGTGGATTTTCTTTCTCTCCTGATGTGCATCTTTTTGAGATTTCCAATGGTTTTGCAATTATATCTTTTGTTCCATTCTATGTATTTCAAAATAAATATCCACTGCAGTTCCTAGTGTATTATTTGATTTGTTCCATTGTTTTTATGTAACCCCCTTGTATTTGTAATTACGTTTCTTTCTCCCCACATGCTTAGCTTTGCAGTGAAGCAAGAACTGAAAAGAAATAGTGTCTTCTGATCATGCATGTTTTTTCTCTCTACTGGACAGAAAGAAAGTAGTATTAAAATTTATTGTGAATGAGTGAAATATTCCATTCTAAATTATGCTATATCCAGACTAAATAGGCTGATTTTAGATTAGCTGGAACAAAGACTCTGTATGTAGCTTGATAGATTGTTTCACAGCAAGAGGCAAAATTTTTCAAGAGGAACATGCAGAAAAGAAAACTTGGGGGGGAAGTAGCAAGGAGTTAGGTTGGTTGCAAACCATTTTTATTTCAGCTGCAACTACAGAATTTCTATGTCGTATTTCTAATAAAGATACTTTTTTTTAAAGAACAATAAGATCTCCACACACTTATAAAAACTTAGAAACCCTGTCATTTTTGAGTATAGAATTTAGAGTCAAATCATCCTCGGTTAATGATTGCTTTGGTTTCTTCATTTGCATGAAATGGACATTTAACATGATCATTTGAAATCATTTCAACCTATTTTTAAGATGGAATTCTGAAATGCAACCTCATATTCTAGAATTATTTCACTGTTTTAATCTTTTCATAAAAGCAATGGTTAAAATGACAAAAGGAAAACCTCCTCTCTCACAGTAGCCACTATTCTGTGGGAAAAGTGATTTTATCCATTTTCAGTAATTTCAGCAGATGTCAAAAATAACATTGCAGCAAAGGAATGAAGTTTATAACATCCAAATACAGAGGCTAAAACCCTAACCTCCTCATCTTTAACATTTTTTTTTCTTAGATATGTCTTTTTTTCTACATGTTTGTGGCAACAAAGGGCACGGATTCCACCAGGTAATGAAGCGAAGACGTTTAATATTTTATTTTTACAACATATATAGTTTCAATCTTTTGACCACGCACTGTGCTCTTTACACAGATTGTGGGGTTGTGGGGCCTGTCCACATGCTGTTGTGAGCAATACAGTTGGCTACATATAAGTGTTCATGCCCCAGGCCAATTAGTCATTATTGTTTGTTTTCTTATTGTTATCTATTTGCTAGCTTGCTATTTCACGTCACCATACAAGGACATTTTTTTACTGTTCTCAAGTCTTCCTTGCCATTACTGCAAGAACACTTGCCAAGCTCTCACTCAGCAGCGCATCTCCACAATTCCTCACTCCCCACACATGTTGGTGAAGGTTTTGCAAGTGCTGAAGGAAAACTTCTAAATGGAACAAATTAACTAGTAAGTAATTTGTCTTATTCAAAACATAAACAGGAATAACATAGAAATATAGTATTATAAATAAAAAGCAATCCTAAACTGTAAGTACTGTCTTCACCTGTTAGAAAGGTCAGAAGTTGCATGGAGTTCATCGTGCTCTTAACACAGACTCCTATAAACAAACAATTCAATTAACACAAATTTTTATTTGATGTTGTTCTAATTCCAGCTCTATAAATAATTGTATCTTTTTTTTCCTACAGATATTCTAGTAAGTTTGCTTGGGAATGCTCCTGGGCAGAGGCTAGTTGGCACATAACAATCCACATCTAAGGTAATAAACTTTCTCTGCCTTCACACTATAATGGCTGTATGCAAAGCTCTGTTGGAGGCTGTCCCTGTACATTTTAATACCAGAGCATGCCTGGGAATTGTTCAGGAGAGTGCTAGTTGGAATAGTATAAATATATCTTAGGCAAGGTTTGAAACATGCCTAGTTATATTTCAGTGCTGGGCAGGATTTACTGTACCAGTACAGTTACAACTTCTGTGCCTCTACAAAGAATTTCTCCAAGAAAGCAGTGTTATTTGTGTGTATGAATGCACATACAGGATTTTTTTTTCATGGTCCTAACTGAAGGAGGTGTGCTGGCAGAAAATTTGACATTTTGAGGTTTTGAGGGTTTTTTTGAGTTTGGGTGGGGTTTTTTGGATTTTTGGGTTTCTTTTTTGAGTTTGTTGCATCTAATGGCAAAGACAGTACATGAAAAACCTACTCTGAACATAACAAAGCTAAAACACTTGTACTGTAGAGACCATAAGTGGTATCATGCCTTTTCTATGGATTTTTTTTAGCAATGTTTACTTCTCTCATGTATTATCAGAAGTTTTCAGATGAGCAGCATGGGAGGAAGCAGTGTGTGACAATGCCAGTGATTACAACAAAAAAAAAAAAAAAGTGAACCAAGGGCAAGAACTAGCAGACAGTGTGAGAAATTCCCTGCCAAGCAGAGAATCTTGCAGAGAAAACTCACAGCTGGCTTCCTACTTATCTGGCACCAGATGATATCAATGAGCAGGACTAATGGAAACTTCATGTATAAACATGAGAAACAGAGTTAACATGGCAGTCAATGCACTGATAAAACAATGGGGATCCAGAGGTAGGTGCTGGTCACAGAAAAAACCTGTAATGGTGACTATGCACCAAAAGACATGATCCCCAGGACCTGGTGTAGCCAGATGAAGTCCTTTGATAACCACTACAAATAAAGGTCTTGTCCTGGTTTGGGGTGGAGCAGAGACAACTTTCTCTTCAGTGAGAGAGGCTCTTGCTTATACTTGTTGCAGTGGCAACCAGGGTCAGCTGACTCGGCTGTTTACCCTGTGGAGGGGTTGCACCTGTGGGGAATAGTGGACACAACAGGTGACCCAAAGTGACCAATAGGGTATTCCATTCCATCTGCCATGCTCAGTATAAAAGTTGGGGGTTTAAATGATTGGCTTTTCTTCAATGGCTTGGCTTCATTAATGGTTCTCTTTCTTCAGTAACTGGTATCTGAGGAGGACCTTATCAGTTCATCTACTTTTGTTGCTGATCTATTGGTTTCTGAATCAAGGTCTAGAATCCAGTTCCCATTTGTCACTGACTCCAGTCTGAAGTTTGGAACTTCCCCAGTGCTGTCTGGTGACATCTCCCTGGGAACTTGATATGGTTTTGTATATATTGTATTGATTTCAGCATTTCCTTTTTATTTTATTATTAATGTTTCATTAAAGTAGAGTAGGTGTTTTTTTAAAACTCATAGATCTCTTTATCTCTCTTTTTACTCTCCTTGGAGCAAGAGGTTGGGGAAAGCATCTGTTGTCTGGTCACTGGCCAACCCGGACCAAACTGTGACAGGTCTTCTGGTGCTGGGTGTCATCATCCAGGTTCATGCTGTAACAGATGCCTGGTGCTCCTCCCTGGGGCTGAACACAACAGCGGTGTTCTCACCTATAAGACATGTCCTCTGGTACATGGAATCATAGAATCGTCTAGGTTGGAAGGGACCTTTATGATCAACTAGTCCAACTGTTAACCTAGTATTGCCAAGTCCACCACTAAACCATTTCATGAAGCACCACATCTACCTGTCTTTTAAATACCTCCAGGGATGGTGACTCAGCCAGTTCCATAAGCAGCCTCTTCCAATGATTGATAACCCTTTCAGTGAAGAATTTTCTTCCTAATATTTGTCCTAAACCTCCCCTGGTGGAACTTGAGGCCATTTCTTCTTGTCCTATCACCTGTTACTCAGGACAAGAGACTGATCCCGAGTCACAACCTTCTTTCAGGTAGTTTTAGAGAGTGATAAGGTCTCCCTTCAGCCTCCTTTTCTCCAGCAAAAACAATCCCAATTTCCTCAGCCACTCTTCATAAGACCTGTGCTCTTGACCCCTCACCAGCTTTATTGCCCTTTTCTGGACCGCTCCAGCACCTCAATATCTTTTTTGTGGTAAGGGGCCCAAAACTGGACACAGTATTTGAGGTAGGGTTTCACCAGTGCTGAGTACAACAGGACATCAATGCAGCTCCTTTACCTAGCATTGCATTAGAGAAGAAAGTTAGCAGCATTGATTGCACCTGGTATGACAAACAGGAGATGAAAAAAATAAGAACTTAAATGCTGTACAAGTGATAGGAATGGTATAGCTAATACAAAAAACTTCCTGCAATATGGATAATTATGATTTCTTGTAGCAGAAGAAAGGTTGTCTCCAGATATTAAATGTTTGTTTGCCAAAATTAGATTATGTAATTAAAACTCATCTCAGTAACCACAAAGGAACACGTAGGAAGAACCTGATAAACTAACCGGAAGCACCTGAACACCTGGCCCAGGTCTCTGAAGGCTGTCACAAGTATCAGCCCATTGTCCAGCTGTGAAAGACATTAACATGTATCAATGAGAGCTGAGGGCTACTCTCTGGATTGTTCTACAGATTGAGGGAGGTTACTACCTAAAGAGCGTGCACTTCTTATGGGATACTGGGGAAGACAGTCTTGAGCTGCATGAGGTGTTTAGGGGAAAACACCAAAAGACCAAAGGAAGGGAACAAAGTAGATCGGGGACGAGCCAGCATGGGAAAGCAGAAGTAAAAGAAGGTAAAAGTGGCCAGTCACATGTAAATATCTTGCTGATCAGTATGCTTGTCTGACCATGCCATAGTATCTCCTTTCCTCTTTCTCCATATCTAACTAGTTTTGTCAGTGAAAGGAAACCTAAAGAGCATATCAAGGCCCTTAGAATTGAGTGGGAAGAATTAATTCCATTTAGAGAAGTTTCTTGTATTGGTAATTCAGGTCTTTGGGTGGGAAACAGTACCAAGAACTTAGAAACATTAGTGGTTGGTGATTTTGTTCTGAGTGGCACAGAGGCACCTGCTTCCTAGAGTGATCTGTCATTGCAGGGAAGTTTGCCACTTTTCAAAATCTACATCCATGAACTTGCAGATAGAAACTTATGAGGATTGTTCTGTCACATCATGATGGTCCAGTTATTAGCCCTATCTGTTCATGCGTGTGGAGACAGTCATGTACATAGGGAATAGCCTGAGCAGATCTCTGAGGGCAAGGGTGAGAGGAACAGGTTCCTGAGTGTTTTTTCTCTGTAAACCCTCCAATTAAGGAGACCTGAGTAGATACACAGCGGGCAGACTAACACGTAACTGTGTATCTGCTGTCACTAAAAATGTTTTGTCTTCTTTGATAATTGTGCTTCAATTAATGATTAAGGGGTACCACTGGGAAGAGATGGAATGAACTTAATAAAAAGTGGGGAGAACATATTTGTGAACAAACATGCTAACCCAAAGCAAAAGCTTCTAACTGTTCTCTGGGAGCAAGGACTAGAGCCCTGAAGTAATGATTAAGACAAAAGAGGTAAGAGGGAGACTTTCAGAATTCCTGTCAGAAAGGGAGGGACTTCAGAAGCTTTTTTCAATCTGCCTGCAAAATTATTGTTAAACTAATGCGTAGGAAGGATAGCCAAGGAAAAGAAGAAAGAAATTTAAATTTCTGTAAAAGAGCTCCTTGACTGCACAGAGTTTCACTATGAAACTGTGGATGGATCGGTTGAATATTTAAGACTAGATCTAAGGGAACGGTAAAACTTAGAATATTTGGGCTGTGTTGCATGCCATGGAAGAAAGAGCATGAAATGGACGTGGTTTTCTAGAGATAAATAACAAAAGCCTCTGTGTAAAAGGCCCCTATCCACATGCCAGATTGTCCAGCTTGTCAGACTTCTGCAGGCAGGGTAGCATGGCATTGTGAAAGCAATTTAGGAAGTTTCCAGATTGCACTCCTAACAATTATCTAAATCAAAGAACGAGTGGTTAGTGAGGATTAAAGTTCATCTTGAACTTTCACTCCCAAAGACATAACAAATGTGATCCTAGATGACATTTTCAGTGGTAACGACTATAACGTGACTACACTCAGGATCTCACAGAAAATAAGCAATAGTGCTAAGACTCTGGATTTTAGGGAAACAAACTCCCTTCTCTGGGGAACAGCCAGGCAGAATCCCCCAACCATGAAGAGGAAGGTGGACCAAAGGTCTGTCCAATTGCTAAAGGACATTTACAAAGATGTCAGGAAGATATAATCTTGCTGTACGGGAAGATCAGGATTTTAGGTGGAACACTGGCGGTTTTATGCAAGGAGGTTTTAATGAGTGGAAGGGTTGGCGAGTTTTGTTTTGTTTTATTATTGTGGGTTCTTTCTGGTTTGGGTTTTGTTTTGTTTTTAAGAGAATATAAGCAGTAGAAACAAGGAGAGGCAACAAAGCAAGGGAATAAAAACATTGCCTTGACACTTAAAATAGAAATTAGAAAGACAAAATTAAGACAAAGGTAAAACTATCATGGGACATAAAGAGTAACAAGAAGGAGGTTCTACAAGCATACTAATAGTGAATGGAAGTTCAGAGAAAATGTGCATCCATTGCTGAATGGAGAAGGCAGTGTAGAGAGAGGTAAGGCAAAGGCACAGGTACTCAACCCCTTTCTTGACTGTAATCTCCAGAAAAACTCAATCCCAGATATTTGTGTTAAAAAAATATTTTCGGTAGGAGAGAGACAGCCAACAGTGGAGAGCAACAGATTTGGGACTACTTAGGGAAGCTGGTTGGATTCACATGTGTTGGGGAGAGTGGGATTCACCTAAGTGTGTTGGAAGGGGTCCTGATGAAACTACAGGGCCATTATCATCTGGAAAAAATCATTGTTATTGAGAGAGGTCATAAATAACTAGGAAAATGGCTCATATTGCGTACGTGTCTAAGAACAGCAATAACGCAGACCAATAAAAATAAAGACAGGTCATTTTCACCTCAGTCTTGACAAGATCATGAAGCATGCCCTCTTGATATCCAAGGTAGATTTCAAATGCATGACAGACAAGAAGGTAATAAAATTTACCAAGGGCAATCTTCCTTGACCAGTATAAATGCTTTCTACAGTTAAATGACTGACTATAGAGAGAAGGAAACAACAACAGGTGTATCTCACTTCTGAAAGGCTTTTGAGACCATTTCCCACAACATACTCATGTGGAAGCTGAAGAAATCTGCACTAAATGAACAGATTGTTAGAGGAGCTGAAATTTGGCTTAACAGCCAGGGTCAAATGATAGCAATCAATATCTCAGCCAGCATCCAATTTGTGGCCAGGAAAAGCACTGTACACCAGTTTTCATGCTGAAGCTAATATTATTCATTCTCTTTGTGAATAACCTGGATGACAAGACAGAAGGCACTCCCAAGAAAATCTTGAACAATGTTGCATAGAGGGGTGATGATCGACACACTGAAGGATAGAGCTCCAGCCCTGGAGGACCATGAGATACTTAATTGTTTGACCAACTGAAGCCTCACAAAGTTCAACAAGTTTACTGCCAAGCAGTATACCTGAAGCAGTATATCCCCATGCACCAGTACAGGCTAGAAAGTAACTAGCTGAGTGGCAGCCTTGCTTGAAAAAGTCTTGATAATTCAACTAAACTGATTTTGAGACAACAGTGTGCTCTCATTGAAAATAACGTACCAGGCAAAATCTGCAATCAAAACATACAACTATATCCAACAAGTGTGGATAACAAGTACAAGAAAGCTGCTGTTGCAGTTAACTCCCTACTGATGAGACCACCACTGCAGTGCTTTGTCCAGTGGTTTGCTCCCCCATAATCAATTATTTCAAGGACAGTAAGAAGCTGGAGAGGCCCCAGTGCTGGTCTTCCAAGATATCTAGGGATTTGGGGGTAAATGAGAAGAAAGCAGGTCTTGTTTGGTGTGGTGAACAGGAAGATAAGGAGAGTTCTAATAGAAATCCACTTCTTGAAGAGAAGTTACAAATATGATGGAACCAAATTCTGTTTTTGACTAGCATGTTGTGAAAAATGGGCCAGTGGTCTCCAGCCACTTGGGAGGTTGACTCTGGACATTAGGACAAATTCCTTCCCCAGGAAGGAGGTGCACTACTCAGTCAGATTACCCAGATAACCTCTGTCCTTAGAGGTTTCCAAAGCCCTGTCTAACCTAACCTAGCATTGACACTACCCTGCTTAAAGGTGTCAGATTGCAGTAGATAACCTCCCAGAAGATGTCATTTCCAATAGATGATCCAGGAAGAAGGTAAATCAGATGTCTTCAGAAAGAAGGTAAATCTGGTATCTGGCCTTTAAGTTCTCCAGCTCTCACAGTCTCTCAGCTATAAGTTCATTTTTAGAGAAAAGTGAAAATGACATCATATTTTGAAGATATGTTCTCATGTATATAAGGATAATTCCAGTGTTTTAGCTAAAATCATTTCCCAAGGAGATGCATCCATAAGCAAACTTTTCTAATGCATAATCTCTGTGAAATAAGAGACTAAAATACATTATTTTGGGATACAAAAAAAATAAATATCAATCTCCTTGTCTTTACCAACCACAATTTTTCTTCTGATTCAACTTAATACAAAAGACTTCAACCACCTAATGCACATTTTCTGCACTCTTCAGGTATCATCACAAACCTTTATATAAGTAGCCTTTGATTTTAAAGAATTTCCATAAAACACTAGGGATTTAATTATGCTTTATGGAAAGTGCTTGCAGGTTGAAACTTGACAAAGACAGCAATTTATTGGGGCTACCCAATACTCTAAATATTTGCTAAAGCAATCCTCTTCTGAGAGATAGGTATGTGGCCAGGGAAAGGAAATTAACTTGTGCAGTTATAGCTCACAGCTATATAGCTCACAGGAAAATAAGGAGATTATTGGTGACAGCCAACATGACTTCACCAAAGGCAAGTCATGCCTGACAAATTTGGTGGCCTTCTACGATGGCGCTACATCATTGGTAGAAAAGGTAGAGCAACAGACACCATCTAGCTGGACTTAATGCAAAGGGTTTGACACTCTTCTGCATGATATCCTGGTCTCAAAGTTGGAAATGTCTGGATTTGATCGATGGACCACTAGGTGGGTCAGGAACTGGCTAGATGACTACACTCAAAGGGTTACAGTCAATGGCTCAATGTCCAAGTGGAAACCAGTGATGAGTGGCATTCCTCAGGGGTCGGTACTGGGACCAGGGCTGTTTAACATCTTTGTTGGAGACATGGACAGTGGGATAGAATGTACCCCCAGCAAGTTTGCTGACAACACCAAGCTGTGTGGCACAGTCCGCACACTGGAGGGAAAGGATGTCATCCAGAAGAACCTGGACAGGCTTGAGAGGGGGGCCCATGTGAACCTCATGAAGTTCAACCAGAACAAGTGCAAGGTCCTGCACCTGGGTCCGAGGCGCAAATATAGGCTGCGTAGAGAATAGATTGAAAGCAGGCCTGAGGAGAGGCACTTGGGGGTGTGGTGGATGAGAAGATTGACATGAACTGACAATGTGTGCTGGCAGCCCAGAAAGCCAACCGCATGCTGGGCTGCATCAAGAGAGGTGTGGCCAGCAGGTCACGGGAGGTGATTCTGCCCCTCTACTCTGCGCTTGTGAGACCCCACCTAGAGTACTGTGTCCAGCTCTGGAGTCCTCAGCACAAGAAAAACATGGACTGCTGGATGGGTCCAACAGAAGGCCACAAAGATGATCAGAGGGATGGAGCACCTCTCCTAGGAGGACAGGCTGAGACAGTTGGGGTTGTTCAGCCTGGAGAAGAGAAGGCTCCAGGGAGACCTTATAGTGGCCTTTCAATAACTGAAGTGGGTTACAGGAAAGATGGGGAGGGACTCTTTATCAGGGAATGTAGTGATAGGAAAAGGGGTAACATTTTTAAATTGAAAGAGGTAAATTTAGATTAGACATTAGGAAGAGATTTTTTACAGTGAGGGTGGTGAGACACTGGAACAGGTGGCCCAGAGAAGTTGTGGATGCCCCATCCCTGGAAGTGTTCAAGACCAGTCTGGATGGGTCTTTGAGCAACCTGCTCCAGTGGGAGGTGTCCCTGCCCATGGCAGGGGTGTTGGTACTCAGTGTTCTTTGAAGTCCCTTCCAACTCTAACCATTCTATGTTTCTATGATTCTATGATTCTATGTATGCCGGAAAGGTCACTGAAGTTTGCAAAAACCCTCCATTCCTATGCATAAAGAAGATCAGTATTAGTACTGCAGCAGGACTAGAGTAGTGCAAAGATGTCTTACATTTTCTTTCTTTTCTGAGATACAAGCCAAGGCACAGATTAAGATTTTCATTAAAATGCCTTAATTTGTCTCTCCAAAGGTAATTAAACTCCTGTGTGAAACTTAGGAAATTAATATTTTGCTAACATTGTGTTTCTATAAGTAGGTTAACAATTTATAAACCATCATGCTGTCTTTGACTTGATCTTAAAAACAAGGGGGTTACTTTTTTTTTTTTTTAAAGTGCTCACTGCTACAAATGTGCATGAATGTCAAGCAAAAAAAGTACAAGTCTGTTGTTGAGGTAGGAAATAGACTGGGTCATCTTGGACTAGGGCCAGCAACTTCAGTCAATTATCCCTGCTGTTAATGCTAATGTTAGAGCTGTAATTACCATGTAACATCCATTGAAATTATTCCATGAAAACAATTTCATACTAGCTTGATTACCACCTGGATTCTCCTGATTGAATTTCTTTAAGTGGAAGCAAGGAAAAGAATTTAAAAAAAAAAACAACCCAAAAACCAAACCCCACAAAATAGTCTGCATTTCATTAAGGACTCCTTGAGGAATCAGTCACTGAGTGACTGAAAAACAAAAACAAAGTTATACCTCACATAGGAATATGTACTTCTGGTGGTTGTTATATTATTCTGTGTCTTGTTCAGAATATAATAATAGTCCAGGATAGATGAAGGGTGCAGACTTGACATGATATGAATCCTTTATAGTCTGTCTTCGTTATTCACACTGAGGAATTGATTATACTCAGATAATACCATAGATTTAGGAGCTTGCTCATTAGTCAAAATATGAATTTTATTACAGGTATGTAGAGCACAGGGCAGAGCACAAGAGACAGCAGTAATCAATCTTGCTTCAGGACTGAAAGTATTATTAACTTGCTAATATAGCAGGCTACCTGAACAAGCAAACACTGGTAGAAAACCTGCATAGCAAGGCGTTTAAGGAGAGAACATAATCATACTACAGACATGCTAGTTAAGACCAAACTAGTATTCTTATGTGAAGTTCAGTGACAACTAGTGAGTCTGCCATGCTCAGATGGTGTTATTTCAAGTATTTCTACATAAGGCTCATTTGCATGCTGAAGACCCAACCAAAGGGAACATTTTAAATCACGGCTAAAGTTAATGATCAAAGGAGTTGAAGCTAGTGGATCTGTATGTATAAGCAAATGTTTCTGAATCTGTTCCTTCTTCAGATCATCACATCTGTAGTTTAATCAAGGTTATAAAAGCTAATTCAGAAGGAGTTAATGAGTACTCAGAGCCTTGTTCAGTAGCTCATGAAATTTTCACTAGCTTTGGTGTTGCTGTTTGTACAAATATAGAGGGCAATTTTCCATTACTTCAAACAATTCACTGTATATTTTTACATATCTGTTTTGTGATGCAATGAGCTGTCCATTGATGATATGACAGCCTAGCTCAAATATAGATGGCTGTAATATGGATGTGAATATTTGGTAACTATTCCATCCCCCTGTACTTATTGGCTGCTGTATAGATTCCAAGGTCCAGAGAATATGGTTTAGAATGAAAAAGTCATACATATGATAATAAAACAAGCAAACACCTTGTCCCTCATTCCAGGTCTAAATAAGATACAGAAAATCAGGAAGATTTAAAAAACATAATGTGCACTCCCAAAGTAAGCATTTCCTTGACATACATTGCTAATCAAAAAGCAGGTAGATGAGAAAGAAAAAAGTGGAAAACATAACTAAGGATAGAATCACAGAATCGTAGAATCATCTAGGTTGGAAGTGACCTTTAAGATCATCTAGTCCAACCATCAACCTAACTCTAAAAAAACAAACAAACAAAGAAACCCCCCCCACACCCCAACAGAAAACCATACAAAATGACACCCCACATTACTAAACTATGTCCCCCAGCACTATGTCAACACGTCTTTTGAAAACCTCCAGGGATGGAGCCTCAACAACTTCCCTGGGCAGCCCATTCCAATGCTTAATAACTCTTTCAGTATAAAAATTCTTCCTAGTATCCAATCTGAACCTCCCCTGGTGCAGCTTGAGGCCATTTCCTCTTGTCCTATCACCTGACATGTGGGAGAAGAGACCAATCCCCACCTCTCTACAACCTCCTTTCAGGTAGTTGTAGAGAGCGATAAGGTCTCCCCTTGACCTCCTTTTCTCTAGGCTAAACATCCCCAGCTCCCTCAGTCTTTCCTCATGAGGCTTACTCTTCAGACCCCTCACCAGCTTCGTTACCCTTCTCTGGACCCGCTCCAGCACCTCAATGTCTTTCTTGTGGTAAAGGGTCCGAAACTGGACACAGTGGGGCCTCACCAGTGCCAGATTATACAATTCAATTTTATGCACTCACAAGGAAAACTGTATTCATTTCTGGTTGGCATATTTCAGAAAGATGTGGGACAACATATAGAATTCAAAGTGGATGTCAAATGCAATTGGAAATATTAAATTATATTTGTGGTAAACAAAATAAAAAGGTTGGGATTTAAGGGAGTTTAAAGAGAAGATGAATAACAGAGGATGTGACAAGGCATACGAAACAATAAAGTGTAAAGTGAAGACAATTCTAATACTTCAATATATCTTTTTTTCTTTCTACAAGAAGACGAATGAAAAAATTAAAAAAGAATATATACAAGCTGCATAGTAGCAAACTGTCTTCATTAGCAGGAAAAAAAGCAGCTTTCTTTACAATATTCTGTTCTGCAAAATCCAGACTGCAAGCCAAGAAAAGCATAGTTAATGTACGTACACATGTAACTGTCCCGTTTTAAGTGGCAACAGCCCCTAGGAAATTTCTACATATACTCACATTGTGCAAGAGAGAGCTGCATGCTGTGGTGAAGAGAAGTCAGACTGAAACATCTGTTAATTGTGATACGATATCAGCTGTGGACCCTTTGACTTCTGAGCCATGTCCACTTCCTTCCCATTAATGAGATAGAAAGAGATGTTTATCTAGATAGATCTAGTACAGATATTTTGAAAGCTCTGACTGTTTCATTGATAATGGTATGTAGGAAGACTGTCTTGCCATGCTTATTGTTACAAGGGAACTGATACACAAGAGCAAGCAGGAGATTTAGTAAATATGTAAATGGCTGAAGAGTGCTAATACTGCCCTGGGGTTCCGGTTCATTCCACCTATCTTAGAATCATAGAATGGTTAGAGTTGGAAGGGACCTTAAAGATCATTGAGTTCCAAACCCCCTGCCATGGGCAGGGACACCTCCCACTAGAGCAGGTTGCCCAAAGCCCCATCCAGCCTGGCCTTGAACACCTCCAGGGATGGGGCATCCACGACCTCCCTGGGCCATCTGTTCCAGTGCCTCACCACCCTCACTGTAAAGAATTTCTTTCTAGTATCTAATCTAAATCTCCCCTCTTCCAGTTTAAAACCGTTACCCCTTGTCCTGTCACTGCACTTCCTGACAAAGAGTCCCTCTCCGGCTCCCCTATAGACTCCCTTCAGATATTGAAAGGCCACTATAAGGTCTCCCTGGAGCAGATCTTAAGGCAGATAGTTGAAGGAGTCAGGAATGTAAGTATCCTAAACTCTTGTGTAATCAATGATAACACATAGATCCATAAAATATGTTGCTGATAACTTCTATTAAGACCTCCCTTAGGTGTCTAAGGTATATGGACACTTTTAAAATAAGCATTATAAAATTGTGTTTGTGCATGTGCATGGGCCCTTGAACACAATTTTATTTAACGGTTAAGTAAAAGTTGTATCTGTATTTTTATTATTAATATTGTAAAACAACTCTTTGCATGTATGTTTGTTTAATGACATACAAATATTTTGCTCATTTGAAATTACCAGTAACATATGTGTTTGAGAAAAGGGTAACAGTGAAGACCTACGTATGATTCTTATGTCAACTTCCACTGTCTTGCACACTTAGTGTATTATAGCAATTGTATTGTGAATTGTTTATGGTTGTACTGGTTGACACAAGAAACAGAGGTGAAAGTTATGGTGTTTGGCATCAAGTATCAAGAACTATTCATAGGTAGTTGCAAAAATTTGAACTGTGTCTGTAAAGACTAAGGAGTTTTCTTTCTCTTCTTTTTATGCCTGATTACTACTAAGGCATATAGCCTGGAAATATTTCTGTTCTTTCTTTCTCAGTAGACCTTTTATTTTTCATAGCTATTAACATATTTGCTACTTTGCTTTATCATGTCTTCATAAACCTGTCAATGGTAGCAGGTCAAACACTTCTTGAGTAACAAACGTCTCACATTAAATCATGATTTCAGTTAGCTAGAGCCCTTGAAACTTGGTTTGGCTAGCCATGATCTATCCAGTCTCATTCTCATTCTCACCAGCCATTTCATGTGCTAAGCACTTAATTGCCACATTAATATACCTCTCACTTCTATGCCCCCACATGTCACCTCTCACTGTTGCTCTCCTCACGACAA
This sequence comes from Calidris pygmaea, assembly GCA_003697955.1. Taxonomy (NCBI): domain Eukaryota; kingdom Metazoa; phylum Chordata; class Aves; order Charadriiformes; family Scolopacidae; genus Calidris; species Calidris pygmaea. The sequence continues at coordinate 70,251 of QJSC01000956.1, read as the reverse complement.
GCCCTCAGATATGTAATTTATTTTTGGTTTTAAAGTATTCTGAAGCCCTCACTTCTCTGCTCTCTAAACTTTAATTTTCACTGAACAAAAAGCAACTTAGAGTAAATCCTTTTTATAGCAATTTGTCCATTTAGACATTTCACTTTTAGAATTTACACTGATTTATATACAAGATTATTTTTTTTTTTTTGGCTTCTTTACCCAATTACAGGAAAACAAGAAATGATATTTTCTGATCCTTCTTCAGTACAATCTTTTTGGTTGATAAGCATTCAGCAGGTACCATTCTAACCAATTAAATACTTT